>NTHP01000031.1:401174-416746 GCA_003416845.1 Oplegnathus fasciatus
GAAGATCAACACCGCTCTCATGTCTACACGCTTAATATGAAGCTACCGCTAGCAGTCGGCTAGCTTAGCTTAGCATAAAGACTGGAAACAGGGGGAAACAGCTAGCTTGGTTCTGTCCAGAGGTAATATAATCCACCCACCCGCACCTCTAAAGCTCACTAACTAATTAAGTTAAATCTCATTTGTTTAATATGTTAAAAAAGTTGTAAAAATGAAGTAGTGGTTCCTAAAGTCACTGCTCCTGGCCAAGAAATAGTCCGGCACAGATTCCCTTGTGAAACCACAACTTGTCTTCTTTACTCTTCAGTTTTTGTACGGATTAAACAAACGAGATATAACGTGTTAATTAGTGAGCTTTAGAGGTGCTGGTAGGTGGATTTTGTTACCTTTTTAGCCAGGCTACCTGTTTCCCCCTGTTTCCAGTCTTTATGCTAAGCTAAGCTAACCATCTCCTGGCTGTAGCTTCATATGTAGCGTACACATATCGATCTTCTCATCTAAGTCTCGGAAAGAAAGCGAAAACTTGATCTTGTGTAAAAAATGGTCATTATTAACAAACACTGCCGAGATGCTCTTTGGCAACACGCTTAACCTCCACGCAGCTCGGTGGCCTGCAATTTACACAAGACAGAAAGGCACTTCTGAAAATTAGGAAGTGTAAAAATTCACTTGGAGTGCTTGGATTAGGTTATTGATTATCGATTACCATTTTAAAATGTCCTTTCTGACGTGTTTCAGTGCTGCTAAACAAATAATTTGTTCCTCTGTGGAGCCAGTAACCGTATTGCAGTTTTGAGTCTCAGTGAATATAACAAAGGTTAATATGTGACCTTTATAAATCTGTCACGTGATTTATTGCTTTCAGGCCATGAATCCGCCTCGATACACACACTCATAAAAATGTGTTATATTACTCTATGATGATATGAAATCCAAACTTGTAGTTGACTTAATGACGTAATCTCGTAGTTCAAGTCGATCCTCTTTGACACTAACTGCAGTTTGCCTTATTTTCCTCCGACATCACATCCTACCTGTTATAACCGGTTGGATAAGTGTGTGTTTTCCAGATTTGTGAATGGGTGTGTGTGTGTCTGAGTCCTTTATGTGTAAGCAGTTCAGACTTTCACTTTCTCTCTCTCTCCTTCTTTTTCTGTTCTGCTCTCTGTGTGTCCTTTGCGTTCGTTTTGAAGAAGCATCTCTGCCACAAACTTGACTTACAAAAAATGCAGCATCGGTGTCAGCAGTTCATGGTTTAAAGGGTCAGCACATGTGACACAGCGCTGCATAGCACTGCTTGTCTGATTGTGACAATGAGCTCTGTGACCTTTAGAAGAATATAGTAGCAGTGTAATCTTACAGGAGGGAAACACTGTTCCCCTGAGCATTAATCACCTGTACTCGCAGTCATTGGTGCTCAATGGAGATGAATACTGGCTGTTATGTGTTTTCAGACTGCACTGAAACTCAATGAGGCCATAAAAGCAAGAGTTTAGTTGATTGATAAACCAGGAGAAAACAACTCCAGAAACTCTAAATAGGAACTGGTTTATTTTTAAGGGTTTCTAGCCAAATTTAGATGATTTATTTCTCAAATTAAACGTACCCACTCTGCATTGATCGGCAGGGGATCACCTTTTTTGCTCTCTCCACCGCCTACCCCCCCTCCGTTCATGCTGAACTCACAGTACTGTCACTTAAGGGCAGCATTTCAGTTCTGCTTCGAGGCTGGAAATGCATCATCCGCTCTGTGGCTGTTGTGCTTTCTATTACAGCACTCGAAAAGAGTAGAGTGTCATTAGTATTGCTCGGCTCTAGTGTTTCATTACAGCTCAAGTCAGTCCTGGTGTGATATTATGTGGCTGTGGTGTGACTACATTTATTATTTGTCTTTTGATGTATGTCTTTAATCAGTTTTTATGGCTGATGAGTGCCACCCTTCGGGATAATAAAGGTATATCTGACTCAACTTGATATTAACTGTCTGTCATTTCTGGACCTCTTATCTCCTCTTTTTCTATCTCTGCCTTTCTCTTTCCCCTCACCCTCTTCTCCTCAGGAGCTCCAGTGTCTGGAGCGCTCAAATTCAGCCCTTCAAAAGGAGATTGCCTCGTTGACAAAAGACCTCCACCTCTACAGGACGGCTCTGGAGCGCCATGAGCCTTTCTGCTGCCTCAAAGCCTCCCCATCCAGCTCCAGTTCAACAGCCCATCCCTCGGTTTCCCTCTCAGCCGACTGTCAGACTGGATCCAGCCCACAGGGAGTCCCTCCCCGAGCATCAAGCTCCACTTGCGCTGCTGCCCCTTCACCCTCTACCTCCTTAACCTCCAGCCTGGATCTTCAGACCCTTGACTGTGTCGAAAGCACTCATCTCTCATCTTCAACTCCAACAACTCCAACATTAGCCTCATCCACCGGCTCATCTGCTGAGCTCTTCACTCCCTCCAGCTCTATGACCGTCCCTTATTCTGTCACTTTCTCTACAGTCCCGGCCCCTCACTCTTTGTTTGGTGAAGATCCTCCTTCTCTAATCGCGTCGAGGCCGACAAATGCTACACCTGTCTGCACCAGCCTTGTTTCAAAGCCTGTACCCTCCAGCTCTCACACCACAGCTGCTCAGCCTCAATCCAGGCAAGGCACCATCCATGAAAGTTTCCCGACATTTCATCCTGGTGCACTGGACGCCTTTCTAACCAGACAAGCCTCTTTCACTCCCTCATCTAATGTAGTGCCCCCTTACTCCCATTTAGCAGCAGAGAACGCAGCTCTAGTAGCGCACAGTTGTCCCATGAATGTGCCCCAGCTTCATCCAGGTCACTTCAGAGGAAATCCAATCAATTCAGCTCCACCGTGTTCCCTTTTACCGTCAACTCTTCAAGATCCTGCTCTTCAGTCCCTCCCAGTGCCACCTCAGGCAAACCCGGAGTCGTCTCCTGCCTCTGCTTTCGCCTTAAAGCCAAGTTATAGTCAACACCCAGTTACACCCAATCCTGCGTCTCTGCTTTCCCTGCTCACCATCCCGAGTCCCCTTAATGTGTCTCAGACTACCTCCAGCAGCTCTGATGGACCTCTCTCTCGACCCCCGCCCTCGCTGCCACCGTTGGGGGATCCCTTAAGAGATCTCTCCCTTTCTGAGCTCCTGGAGGTCAATGATTGGATACTACAGTAAGTTGGACTAGTAACCAGTAGCACTACATGCCACATTGCAAAGGAAGACCAGTTTACTTGGACATTTAATTTATATATTTCTATATTTTGAACAGTTTAATCAAACTCTGGAGCTTTTTCAGCCAGGTTGGACAAATGCCATTCAAACTCAAGTGGTACCAAATCACAGCACGGTGATGACGATTGAGCTACAGCTCAGCTTATTAGGAGTGAAAGTGCAGTGCTGAGCAGCTACAGCAACTAAGCCCTATGTGAGGTTTAATGAGTATAAGCAAACACATTTATACATCTGGCATCTGTATGGAAAACCTGACATCAGAAAAGGAACCAAGGGCCAAACAAACGCCTGCTCATATTCAGCTTTCTGCTTCTTAAAGGGATACTCTAACGATTCAGTATTGCATAGCAATGCATTCAGAACGCCTAGCTGAGGTTTTAGAGACTGGAGTCAGTTTTGTTTTTACTCCTTTCCTACAGCTGCTAAAATCTCTTACTTTTCTGGATAATAGGCCAAAACTCAATAAATACAGCTATAATAAATGAGCTGCTTGTTAGTCCATAGTTTCCAAGTAGATGAAAATGTGAACCAGCTATGAAATTAAATCCAGCAGTGTACAGTTTTGCATTTTCGAATAAATCCCAGGTAGGCGTTATGCCTTTCTTAATCCAGAGACGAAAACTGAAAAATTGACTCAACATTCGAAACTTTTAATTTTAGATAGGGTGGAGTACTCACTTCCTTGCAACTTCAGGGAAACGTTATTTGGAGAAATTTCCATCTCTGCCTCATCTGAGCTGCTGTGTGAACATACAAAGTGCCAAAGTTAACCACACAGCCCCGGTCTGGCTGCATATTATGGTTATGATTTAACTCGAGGAAACTTCATTCATTTTCATTCTTCATTTTTTTTTTTGCTGTTCTTTTTACCTCGTATAGAATACATAATCAAACACACACACACTCTCCTCACATATTTTGCTGCTACTGATAATTTATTTATGTATTGCAATATTTGAATCCAAGAAAAACAGTCGGTCAATTTGCTGATTTTTCATTTTGGGTTTTTTTAAAAGCTACAATGTGTTTTTCTACATTTTCAATGATAAAAATATTTCTTTTCTTCTTCACTTTAAATAATATAATTACTTTATTTGCTTTATGTCTACTCACTGTAATTATGCTCCTTTATGATTTATTGTTAATTAAGGTCTTTCACCAGGCTTTGCTTATAAGGGAGGATTACCAACCAGACAAAGAGGGCAACTGCCCAGGGCCCCAAACCCTCAGGGGCCCCCAGATTAAATGTGTGTCTGTAGGTTTGTAGTAATTTGATTAATTGGAAATAATAAATAGGGTGGGTGTATGTGTTATTTATCTGTCTTATCTACCAGTATCAAAGCGCATACATTTGTGCTTCACTAAATAACCACAGAGGGTCAATTGGGGCTCACAGCTCATTTTTGCCCTGGGGCCCTCTAGTGGTTAAATCCAGCCATCACATGGATAATTAATGTGCCAACTCTAGACCCTTATTTGCAGTGACTGCATGAACAACAACTGTGTATGAGATCACATATTTTTGGATTAGCTTGTAATAATGTTGCTCAAACTAAGATGTTTTTGCAGGCAGTACACCGACAGCAGGCCTACACTGATCTGTGAGGGAGAAGCAGTAAACAGCAGGATGAGGTGATGTGGTTGTCAGGGACAGCTTCATTAAGGATGATGATGGTTGACAGGGTCATCAAGTGAGACACAAATCTAGTGGCCCACTAACACCCCTCGCCCCTGTGGGTCTAAACGTATGACAAACAGTGCTGAACAATTAATAATTCCCTTATTGTGCTCATTTCAAGTGAGAAAAATCAGTTTTTCCATTTGACTCCCTCTTCCTGTAACTGACAATAAGAGAACCACGGGGCTGTTGTATTGGAACTACTGCTGTAAGGAAATTAAGAGTGGATTGTAATTTGTTTATAAAAAGATGGAGATAGGCTTCTGCACCATGATTGTATTAAAATGACAATTTTGTTTTTTCAAAGGCTGATTTATGTAGATTATTCTGCTTTATGTACACTAGATTATATATACATATATATATATATATATATATATATATATATATAGGAAATATATGAGAGTTTACTCCATATAGAGGTTTCTGATAGTGTGAGGCTTTGTGTGTGTGTGTGAGTTATGACCATTTTGTATTTATCATGCATTAGATTAATATATTTATGCTGTAATACTGGTTGCAATAGGAAAGTTAATTACAAATAAAAACATTTTCTTAAAACCTTTTTCTTTCACTTTTGTTCAATTTACAATTATGACAATTATATATGTAATATAATATTTTAATTATATAATATAATATATAAGTACAATTATAATATATATCACTATAATATAACTACAAACACATTACTCTTCTTGCAAATGAAAAGTTGAATTCCTGAGCAATAAAACACCCTTGATCACTTCAATACACTTGATGTTTTGCTGCTGCAGCCTTGTTAGCTTATGTTGGCTAATGTTAGCAAACTTTATGTAGCTGTTGCTGTATAACTGACATTATTTTGCAAACTTTAGGAATCTTCTCGACTTGTGCAGCTGTTACACTACATTTTAGCATTTTTAACCTATTCAATTATTCAACAAGAGTCACATCTCGCTTTAATAGACTGTACGCTGTTCTTAATAAGACATCAATATTGCAGATTTTTGCTTACATATAGACAATTTTTAGCCATGATAGTGGTGTGGCTCTAGAGATGCATTATCAGTCTGTATATTGGTCCGTCCACCACCAATCAACTATTGGGTGGATTACCATGAAATTTTGTACATTCATGGTCCCCAGAGGATGAATCCTGATGACTTTAATGCAGAGGTTTTCAAAGTGGGAGGTGGGCCTCCCCAGGGAGGCTCCAAGCAGTTTCAGGGGAGGATCAGTGAATGGAAGTGAAAATATATTACATTAGTTATCAAAAGGAGATCACATAGAATAGCTGTGTGTGGTCTGGTTAAAGAGATTTGGGGGAATTTTACTGTTTTTCTCACTTTCCCAGCGTCAGAAACTAATAAATACCTCAGGACAGACCTTTTTTATGTATTTGTGGTGGTCTGAAGTTATGTCAAACAGCAACATTAGGCTATCTTGGCTCACTTGTTGCGTGTCTGTGTGATCAAATAACATAATCATGGTCCCATAGGCATCCAGGAATTGAGCGAAACTAAGCAAGTAAACTAAGGGGGGATGAGGGGGCGCCTTTTCCCAAGCTTTGTCTGAGGGGAGGCCCACAGTCTCAGACTTTGAAAACCCCTCCTTTAACGATCACCTGACTTTTCTTTTCAGCATCAGGTTGGAATGTGTGTTTGAGTGAAATGTCTTAACAACCATTGGATGGATTGCCACACACGTTCATGTCCCTCTCAGGATGAATGGTGATAACTTTGGTGATCCTGACTTTTCCCTTCAGCGCCGTCATCAGGTCGAAATTCCCAATTTGTGCAATACTTTGGTTTATCACCTGGAACGCTGATGAAACTCCCATCAGCCTCTGCTGTACTTGAGCTAATTAGGAAATCCTGGCATGCTAACATGCAAAACTAAGATGGTGAACATGGTAAAACATGATGTGTAAATCAGCATGTTGGCACTGTTATTGTGAGCATGCAGCAGCATTTCGCTGGTAGGAAGGAAGTACACCGTTTAGTCTTGTTATTATAATTTAGATGAATGTTACCAGACTGAATCCAGACTAATATAGAATAGATGTTTGATAGATGAGCCCACCGTTGTTACAGACTACACCACATTCATAGAGTGCCGTTAACCAGAGTGTATTAACAGCCTCTGGTGATGAGAAGCAAATGAGAAGCAGATCAGCAGCGCTCCCGGATACTTACCGGACTGCCGGTCCCCCCGGTGTTTTTCCCAGTAGGCAACCGGCTGAGCTCATCTGCGACACAACACAGAGGAGGGGGAGGAGGAGGAGGAACACAGGAGGAGAGAAAGGGGCGCACGCGCGTGGTATAACGCACGCCCTTGCACTGGATATAAAATTATGAGGCTGGAGTGTGTTTATGGTGAGAAGAGCAGGAAGGAGGGTTCACGGCTGGCAGCGCAAACACAGCAGCAAAACACGCTCACTGCCAGCCAAGGTGTGACTTTGAGAGGGAGATAAAAGCGCGTGGATAATTGCGCTTTTTGAGTGCGCGAGCGTCTGTGTGTGTGTGTGTGAGAGAGAGAGAGAGAGAGAGAGAACAAGTGGCTTAGTGAAGAGAGGAACAATGGATGAGACTTGATCCTCAAAGCCAACTACAACCTCCGCGCACACGCACAAACAACACGCGCGCGCGCGCTCACCTCAAATAGGAAGCGAGAAAAATGGGGAAAGGGAGGGAGGGGAATGGGGGAGGCGGGGAGTCAGACAGAAACAGTGATGAGCGTCAATAGCTGCTGGAGAATAGCAGCGAATATTTCACAGCAGGGTGAAACCGCAGCCAGAGGTTCGGCAGAGGTGATGCAGTGGAGCGCGAGGCACTAATGACGCATCTGTATAAAATGAACCGGGATTAAGAGGCAAAGCCATGCCACATAAATAAAGGCAAATAAATAAATAAATCCATCCTATAGCGTCATCCGCAGTGAGGAGCCTCGTTCCTCTCTCTCCTTGCACCACCTTTAGGCTGAGGCACCAGTGGCAAGACGGTCAGAGTGAGGTACACCAGCATCCTGTCACAGCTTTCAAAATAAAACCTTTATTAATGCACCTGCCTCGTAACACTTTTTCACTGAAACAAGTAAGTATGGCAGTGTGTGGCACTGACCAAACCTTCACTCTGCAGCTTCTTGGTTTTTTTGGGGGGTTTTTTTTTGAGAGAAGAGGGCATGAGTGGAAGATCCAGGTGTGTTATTTTATCACTTGCAGCGAGTGAAACACTCATCAGGGGTTTCTAATGTAAAAAGCCATATCCATCTCTGGTCATGCACTAGGGTTGAAATCACTCTGAGCTATATGCAAATGGACATGTCATTCAATTTTCATTTGGTATCAACCATTTTGTACTATATTTTGAATATGAAGAGTAACTGCTCTGAAATTATTCACCAAGAAGAGGCTGCAAAAACATGTTCACAAATGTCAAAATAGAGAGAAATATATCTAAATTAATGCAAATTCAATATATGAAAGATATAACAAACGGCCTCCTGGGTCGTTCTGCACTGTCCTCTTATGTCCACTGGCTCTTGACCCCTTCTCAGTCAACACTGAGGGGAGCATTGTTCAGGGTTCAGTCTTGTGTTCTACTGCTCAGTACGATAATTAAGAGATCCTGCAACAAATCTAATCTGTCTTTCCTTGTCCCTTCAAATGTAGGCATACAGGGTCAGATGCTTTAGTGTTGAATGACTGAATGAAATTAGATTAACTGGACAATGAAAATAAAAGTACTGTTTTCATTCCACAGAAATATTTGTGCACATGCTGATGGTGAGATAGCACCATGATACAAGAAATGTTGTCGTAAAAGAAAGGATCACAGCTGCACACTCACAACTCTAATGCAGTGTTTTCAGTTTGAGTTCTAGAGATCAGCGTTTCGATACATCTCGCGTTTTAAGTGTGTCCTTGCTTTGATGTCTACCTGCAAGCCAGCACCTCACTTCAAAAGATGTGTGCTTCCCTCCAGTTCTTAAGAAATCTCGTGTCAGTAAGCCTCACGCTGCAGGTTTACCAACCTATGTGGAGATACTTTCAGCTTACACCAAAGACGCCACAGGAACGAGAGAGAAAATCCACATTTCCCTGGACAGAGTGCTTACTTACTGTCCTTTACCTACATTTTGACATTTTTAATTCACACTCACTGTTGGTGGAAATAAATTCACAACACTTGAGTTGTATTTGCACAAACAGCATGAATGTGCGTTACTGGGTTCAGGCGTATAGGAGAATGTTTGACACCGTTATCTATTTTATTTCCTTTTAATTAGGCCTGGTCAATGCTGGATTACCAACTGGGCAATGTGGGCAGCTGCCCTAGTGACCCCCAGGGGCCCCTGAAAAGCCTCAGGTTGTCTGTGTGGCAATTGGTTCATTTTATTTATTGTAACTTTCTTTGTGACTATGGGAGTTACTAAAGCAAAATATCAACTGCCATGATAGCAGCCTTGTTATCTGATCTTGAGGCCTTGTCTTGAGAGGGCCCTGTACCAATTAAATTGTGCATATTCCTAAATTAGTTTGTGTTCAATCAAATTACCACACAGCAAACCTGAGGCGATATAATATCCCACTGTAGGAACAGTAGTGATTTTGGACACAGCAGTTCTTTTCTAATCCAACCAAAAGTCAATTTCTACAAACCAACACACACTTTTATTTTCCGTCTCTCATTTTATTTTGAAATCCAGGATACCTAATTTCCTGTACATTCCTGACTCACTGCGTGCTTCTTGACGCAGCTCGCTGAGGCGCTGTAGGACGACCGGATAACGGGATCCGAGAAGGGGGACAGGAGCAAAACGCGTCAGTCTGACAGACATAGACGGGGTGCTATTGTATAACACAGGCCTTCAGTCTTTTCACTCCGGGCTGCTGCTGCCGGGAGGAGCGGCTCCTTCCTTTGATTTTTCTATTTTCTCCTTCTTCTCACCGCGGAGGTAGAGACGGAGCGGAGGAGCGGCAGGGCTCGGCGTTGCATCGGCCGCTGGCGGAGGACCTGCACATGTCGGCGCGGTGAGGGACCGTTTGTTTCCCCGCCCTGATACGGTTGGAGGACGGCAGGAGGAAGAGGTTGTGTGGAGGGGGTCTAAACCGCCACGAGAGCAACATCATCCACCTCTGAGAAAAACAAAAAAACAAAAACAAAAATAAGCAGGTGCGGCCGTTTTAACGGTCGAAAGAGGATCCGTTAAACACGAGCGAGAAGGACAACAGTGATGCGGCAGCCGAGGTGGGCCCAGATTGATGATTTTATGATATCATCATCCACCGCCAGGACCGATCACTGATTTTATTGATAAGGAGCATCATCGAGGAGAATAAGCTATAAACTGACCTGGGGTCCGTTTGTTTGTTTTTCATCTGCATAAACAGGAGGAGCTTAATCGGTGCTTGATTGCAGTGATTTCTTTACATAAGGAGCTGTGTGATCAATTATAGAAATACACATCCAGATTTAGGCCGATGACTTAGTGTGTGTGTGTGTGACGCCAGTAGAGCAGCAGAGGTGAGTGAGTGTGTGTGTGTGTGTGTGAGTGTGAGTGTGTGTGTGTGTGTGTGTGTGTGTGTGTGAGAGAGAGAGAGAGGAGACGCGCCTGTCTGAGCATCATCTGGTAGCTGTACAGGCTACTCCTCCACGGGGATGATACACAAGCGACTTCTCATCTGTGCGTGAAGAACAGAAGATTCAGGGATGCTGCTGATGCTGCTGCCATTTCCTGTCCGGCTCTGATAGAGACAGCGAGGCGCACAGCACGGGACTGGACATCCAGAAAATATCTGTCCTCACCTCTCCTCCGCCTCTGCACCTTCTCCCCCCTTTATCTCTCACCCCTCTCCTCTTCCCCTCCTACTCTTCCTCCTCCACCACTCCGGAGCGTCTATTCATTCCGATCAATTGATAATCTGTGATTCAGAAAGCCACCCACTCCTCCATCCTCTCCTCCATTCACCCGTGCATCCTCTTAAGCGCCTCTTTACGCACTCACGCGCGCAAAAGGCACGCACGCACGCACCACCGCATCACCACCGCCACCTACAGCCATCATGGAGACGACCAAGCTGCCTCCGTCCAGCCCGTCCTCGCCGACCACCAGCTTCTCGGTGCCGTCCGCGGAGAAGGTGGATGGCTTCCCGCGCAGGTCGATGCGCAGAGCCCGCCAGAGGAGGTCCCACAGCTCGTCCCAGTTCCGCTACCAGAGCTCCCAGGTGGAGCTCACCCCACTGCCCCTGCTCAAAGGTGAGACACTGCTTTACGGCAGCAGCCACGGGTCAATGTCACAGTCACAGCAGTATGTTATAGTGATAGGCCTACCATAGGGGATGAAACGTCCAATAAGGTCACCATAAACTCACTTTAGTTATGATGACACACCTCTAGATGAAAGTGAATGCCACCTGACTTTATAGAAGACACCCTTTGATCAGTGCTGTGGAGAAGGTCTATTGATGTATTGTATTTTCTATTGATAGGTGTCCACTGATACATATTGTCCTCTCTGTCCTCGTCCTTTCTAACTGACTGAAGTGACAGCAATGGCCTTGATTTATTGTCTGATAGGAGCCAGTCTGGTCTTGGATTTTGTTTTTTCAAGGCCTGTTGTTGGAATATTTTGTTTTAGAGCTGCGACTAACAGCGATTTTCATTATTGATTGATCATTTTGTCAATTAAATAACAGCAAACAGTGAAAGATGTCCACCCCAGTGTCCCAGAGTCCAAGGTGACGTCTTCAGATGTCTTATTTTATCTGACTGATAGTCCAAAACCCAAAGAAATTCAGTAAAACAGAGAAAAGTATCAAATCCTCTCAGTGGAGAAGGTGAAATCAGTGAATTTTTGGCATTTTTGTTTGAAAAACAACTCAAACAGGCTAACTGATTATCAAAATAGTTTCAAATACATTTTCTGTCACTGGACTAATCGATTAATTCAATCATTTTAGGTCTGTTTTGCACCTTCTTATGTTTATGTAATATTAAGATTTGATTATTGCTGAAGCGATGAGGATCAAACTGAATATAAGCAGAAGATGATACTGGAGGAGGGATAGAAGATAAGTAAGAAATGGTCAAATTTCCTTCCAATTACCCTCATTTTTAGCAACAATCATCAACTCAACATATTGCTGTATGTTATCTCCAATACTTACGCATTTCAAAGTTTCACAAAAGCAGTATTTTTTGCATTGTAATCTGGTTTATTGTGGAAGTTGGTTACTTTTTGAAGAAAATATGCTTTAAACTGCCACTAACAATGAGTCTGTCCAAACGTTCAAGTTCACATTCATGTATGCGGAGTCACTGAGCTTGATGTCGACCACTTACACACTCATTAAAACACAGTACCATCAGACATCTGTTCGTCTCCTTGATTGGTTGACGGACAAATGGGAGAAGCATCTCTCCATTATGAGGCCTTTCCCCTTGACAGACCACTGTTGTGAATAAGAACCGCTTCTTAATTGCCTCTTTAGATAAACCTCAAACAAAAATACATAAATACAAAGCGCACTTGGACAAATTGCGGTGATGTAAAGATCTTGACTTTCCTACTTGTGTGACACCCCCCATGAAGGCAGTCAGAGCTGCACTATTTGCAGGTCTGTTTTTGCCATAGCTCTAAATGCATAGCTGCTGTTACTACACCAAGGCCACTTTGATCTATGTGAGCTTGTTCAGTATCCTCTCAGAATGAAGGCGTGAGGCTGCAAAGACGTGGAACTCACTGGCTTTCATTTCATACTGTCTATACAGACCAACCTGCAGACAGCAGGCCTGGGTGGGGTTTGGTTTATGATAAAAAGAAGTGCAAAGTGCACGTGCATCACAGAAGAGTAGGATTTTATTTTTTAAGTTAATTATTAGCTAATTATTAATTATTATTATTAATTAGTTTAAGTTAATAAACAACAACTGAAATGATTCATTGATTAATTAATGAGGCAACTGACAGAAAAGTAATCTGCAGCTATTTTAGTAATTGATTTAGGACACTTTATTAAGGAAAAATGTCAAACATTTTCTGGTTCCAGCTTCTCAAATGTGAGGATTTGCTGCTTTTCTCTGTTCAAATGGAATATCTTTGGGTTTTGGACGGTTGGTCGAGAAAGCAAGACATTTTAAGATGCCACCTTGGGCTCTGGGCACTTGGTTGAGCAACTTTCACCCTTTTCCTTTTCTATTATACACTAAAAGATTTATTGATTAAATCAAAGAACAAACAAACAAACAAAACAAACTGACGGATGAATCCATTATCAAAATCAATCGTTAGTTGCACCCCTAGTGTAAACATCTGCATGGACATATCATGAAAAGGTATTCATTGATGATAAAATTACCCAAATATGGAGACAAATGGGCTATGCAGCTTCATACTTTAAAGCTACACTATGCGATTACTGAATGAAGAGATTACACATTCTTCCTCTTACAAATGAAAAGTTTAATTCAAAAGAAATAAAACGCACCCTAACTTAGCTCAACACACTCAGGGGTTCTGCTGCCAGAGCCTTACGTGGTCTGGTATGACCAGTAGCTTTTAGTGGCTAATGTTAGCTTTAGCATTTAACCGCACTTTTAACCCCTGATAGACATTTTCTTGCTAGACTTTTTGTTTAGGCAGTGAGTAAACGTCAGAGATGTCCAAATCAATATTTTTGTACCGCTTCTGTTGGTTCACAAGTTAAACAAGACCTATCCCTTCATGTTCCTTCACCTTTTCTATATGTGCTTTCTCAAGAGCTGTTCTATCTCTATCATTTATCTACGCCTCTTCCTCACCTTGCGTATGTTCTTTCTCTTTCCTTCTAACCTGTGTGTGCAGTACAAGGGCACCATGTAAGTCCTCATACATGCCTCTGACCCCTCTTTATAAGGTTACTCCCCCTTTCATGTAGCCTGCAATCTCTTCCCATTAACCTTCTATGAAGAAAAAGACCTTTCTGCTTTTAGAGATGGTACGAGGTGTGTGCGTCTGTGTGTATGCTCTTGTGTGTTCTTGCACCTCATTTCCCCGGCTTCGACTTCCTCTCAGGCCCGTGAGTGAGGGGTGTGTGCAGCATGATGATGGAGGGCTTTCATTTCATTGCATTTTTACAGCACCTTCGGTTCAGGCCTCTCTGTTCATACGTGCTGTAGCCTTCATAGACCTAAGTCCCAGTTATCACATGGCTGCTGCACCGCTGCGGCACTGTTTCTGGATCCCCAGGAGGAACTGATAGTAAGATCCTGCAGCACCGGCGCAGGAGAAAAGCCTGGTGTGGGGAAGTCTATAACGGGCAGTATGTAGGCCAAGTGTAGACAGACTTGTGGGTGTTTTGCCCTCCGGGGACTCACTTTCCCATTGTTAATTTGAACTCCTCCTCCTCTTAACAATGGCACATCTCTTTCACTTGAAGCCCAGAGCAAAACTTCAATCCTGCTCACGGTTTCGGGCTGAATATGAAACATAATAGACACAGACAGACATGGCATATAACAATGAAGAAAATGTGACAAAAGGAAAAATCCACCCACTTGAACACTATCAAGAAACAGCTGCTAGTGATGAACATTGCCGTCTTGTGGATCAGTTTTGTTGTTTGGTGCTGTATTCTAGACAACTAAGCAACAAATGTACATTTACAGCACAGCTATAATAGTTTGACAGCAGAAGATGCTTACAATTACATATTACAATAGGGAACATGGAGTTTTAGATTTTTCTCTCAGAAAGAGCAGGAGCCTCAATATTTTGGACCAATTTCAACAGTCAGAACAAGAAGAAATCCATCACAGAAGAGGCAGACGTACTGATTCCTAGCCTCAATCGATCAGAATGCAACGCAGTCACAGCTCGCATCTTTGCAGATCTGTCATCAGTAGTGTGTGAAACATATCATCCTCTTTTTACATTGGAGCAACCAGATGTTTTTTATATGCTCTCAGTTTTTATGGACCTGAAAAACGAAAATGACACGAAATGAAAATGTAGGGAGTTGCTAAATGTAGCACAAGTGCATGAAGCAGGTTTTTGGGAAATTTGGATAAACAAAAACATTTTATCACAGATTACCGACTGGAATGCACTGAATATCATAAATTGTTATCTAACAGTGTGTCTGAAGGTGGATTTTCCTTTGATGTCACCAGTTCAGTGCTTGGTTCTGGTCTTGAAACAGGTCAATTCAATGGTCAGTTTTGTGCATCCACCATGTATTATGTACAGTATATGGTATGGTAAGATGTCAGTATAGTTCATTTAGCTGTTGCCTGATCTAGGAGATACTTATTTCCCCACTGACAGTCCATTGCAGTCACAGCTTGCATCTTTGCAGATCTGTCATCAGTACTGTGTGAAATATATCAGCCTTTAAAAATAACTTTTTTTTGTAATTGGAACAACAAGACAAGGCACACAAGACACTTTTGTAGTATGAGTACATGAGGCAGGTTTATAGAAGTTTGAAAGAACAAAAAAAAGTCAATTCATTGGTCACTTCCTCTGCTAAATGCGGCCCAGTATCCCTCGGAGTCTCTAGGAACCATTTTGCACCTCTCGCATTATGTCCAATGCTGAAGTTAAGTGCCAGTGCAGGAAGCAGAGTGCTCTTTCTGTAGCGAGGTGGACATTAAGGGTCTGGGAGTTGGGGTAGTGGATGGGCGTGTAGACGTTTTCATTAAAAAT
>NTHP01000031.1:430712-454250 GCA_003416845.1 Oplegnathus fasciatus
CCCCCCCAACAATGGCCAAGACCACTATACTCTTTGAGGTGGCACAGAAGTCGGTGTCTTGTTTTCTGCGTGGGAAGACGCCCTAAGCTTAGTAGTTACTATTTTGGGTCACCCAGTCTTTTATTTATTCACTCAGGCAACAGTGACGGCTAAATAAGCACCAAGCTTGCAAGTATAGTATTAGGAATTATACATAATGGGCTTTCTCTTTTAAACCACATTAGCAGTACGGCTCTAGGGATGGCAGTGGCAGTTGGTCGGTTGGTCCATCACTTTGGTCCAGACTAAAATATCTGAACAACATATACACATTCATGGTCCCCAGAGGATGAATCCTGCTAATTTTGGCAATCCTCTTGACTTTTTATGTAGCCCCATCGTGAAAATGACATTTTTGTTTTTTTAAGTGAAACGTCTGGACAACTATTCATTCATTCACAATCCCCTCAGGATGAAATGTAATCACTTTTCCCTTAACATGTCATATAGCGCCATCATCAGGTCAAAATTCCCATCAGCTTCAGCTGAACTTTGTGTTTAGTGTTAATTAGTAATATTCGCATTTTATGACGGGTCATGTTACAAATATACACTTACTGTCTGGAACATCTGCAATATTCTGCTGGAAATCCCTCAAAAACCTTTGTAAAGAGGAATAGTTTTTATAGTTTATGTGTATTTGATCATTTATTTCAATATACACCGGCATATTGTTGTTCAGACCAAACCTCACATACATCTCACTTATAGGAATCTAAAATCGGGATATTTCACTGCTATATTTAGATATTGAGTCATCGATCATCTGTTTACTCAGAAAAAGAAGCAAGCATTCCCATCTGGCTGCTGTCAAAGCTTGTAACTCTCAACTTTGGTGCTTGCTTGACTTTTTGCGTAATGCTTTGCAGGCTGAGCTGCGAAGTTTCACTCCCCCTCAGGCCTGTGGAAATTAATTTAAAACTGTATGTGTCCAGTAATCCATGGGTATCAGCCACTTTTTCTACATCTGTGAAAAGTGGTGTTTTTGGAGGTACAAGGTTTTAATCTGACGGCCAGCAGCAGGTCGTTTCATTGTGACGAACAGGTCTGGAGAATGAATCTGACAGGTAATAGGACTGAGATACAACGCAGCCCTCTGGAGGAAGGTGTGTGTGGACGGGTGTGTGTGTGTGTGTGTGTGTATGGATGGAAGCCCCTGTGTGTGTGTGTGGGTGTGTACAAATGTGTTTGTAGAATTATAGTCTGCTCTCTTTCCCTCATTACCTTTGAGAGAAGATGTAGCCTGTAGAATACATCTCTGTATACTCCAACACTCCCACTTTGTCAAACGATTCACTACCAAACACAAAGCTCCTTTGAGGAAAACCACCGGATTTGGTCGAGCTGCATCGCCTTTTTTTTGGTCCTTTAACCTCCCTGTCTAACATTTCTTTTTCTCTCTCTTTTTTTTTTACTACCTCTCAATCATCCAGACGCCCCGGTGGCAGAGTTGCATGACCTGTTCTGTAAGAAGCTGCAGCAGTGCTGCGTGCTGTTTGATTTCCTGGACTGCGTGGCTGACCTGAAGGGGAAGGAGATCAAACGTGCAGCGCTCAACGAGCTGGTGGAGAGCGTGGCCACAAGCAGAGGAGTCCTCATAGAGCCTCTGTACCCAGAGGCTATAAAGATGGTAGGAGGGAAGGGGGAGAAGGGAGGTTAGGGGTTGAAATGATGGACTAGTGGATAGATATATGAAAAGATAGAAATGATAGACAGATGAGTATATTTTAAGTATCCAAATGCCAAAAAATGTAACATAAATCAATCCTCATCATTTGCAACACCTGGAAACTCTACACACAGCAAGAAACTAGACAAGAAAAGAAGGCTGAAGGAGGAAAAGACAGAAGGTAGACAGTGTGATATCCAGCTGAGGAGTTTTGGTGGAGTCACCAGGGGCTACAAACAAAGGTGGTGAGAGAGGAGAGGAGAAAGGAAGTGAGGAATGGATAGATGAGGGGAGGAAAGGAAAGGAGAGATAGAGTGTTTGCAAAGGGTGCTAAGTAGTAAAAGGCTGCACAGATGGCGAGAAAGAGAGGGATGGACAAGAAAGATAAAGGTGGTGGAGTGTGGTGGAAAATGTGCGGACACCATTACAGAGCACCAGAGCTCCCAGAGGATATAAAGAGGAGGAAAGGAAAAAGAGATTGAGGAGAGAAGGTAAAGCGAGCAGAGGATCTAGCTTATGTTATGGAGTCACTATACCCAGAGGATGTGAAAATGCTGATAGGACAGAGGAAGGGATGAAAGGAAAGTGGGCGAAAGCTTTAATGTGTGGCCTCAAGGCTAAAAGAAAAAGCTTAAATTCTATAATAGGAGTTGCTCATAAGTGCATAGGTTAGAGCCCAGCTGCTCACAATGGCAATGCCAACATGCTGACATTAGGCAGGTGCAATTTTTACCATGTTTACCATCTTAGTTCAGNATAGATATTAATGATACAATAATGAAGATAGATGCTAAAGGGTGAGAGGAGGACTGAAGGAGAGAAAGAAGTAAGGAGGAGAGAAGACAAAAGAAGCTATAGGATTTAAATCTCCAGAAAACCATATTTCTGAAACCCTGTCTCATAAGGAATGAGCGGTTTGGACCTTTTTAAATCCAAGTGAGGTTTACATGGTTACATGAGAGGAGCCCATATCCTCCTGCAGTGAGAAGTTAGACTAATGCAAGCGGAGGTGTGGAGAGAAGGAAAGAAAGGAAAAGGAAATAATGCTGAATTGGGGCGTTGCTATTTACCACATTTGCTATTTGCAATATAGTTTATGCGCTAAATGGCCAGTGGAAATGCATTTGTTGAATAAATCATGACATAGCGAGCAGTCAGGTTGCATGGCTTATTAGTTCTCAAACAGGGCCTGTGAAAAGCATCAAATATGGCCGACGACAGCTGAAGTTGTCCATGACGTGATGCAACAGCTTCTTCTTTTGATTGGACAGTTGGCATCTGATATAGTGCAGCACTGCCACCCACCTAACACAACTATTTACTATTTGATTTAGTTGATAGAAACCCACATAGGACTCTTGAAAATATTACATTTGAATGATAATTGACATTGTTTTATAACACCAAGTACTCATCCTGGATCTATTTTTAATGTGGTGTGTTGTGACACACATCTGTGATGTGCATCCTGTTGAAATATCAGCATGATGAATCCTACAAATGAGTCAAAAGGATGTTTTTGTAAATGTTTTTGCTCTGTCATGACAATGACTTTGTTGTACCAGGACAGCTAATAAATTTTCAATCACTCTCATAGACCTTGTTTTTTGAAAATACAACCATTACATCTCTCTGTTTTCTCTCAATCCTGAAATAATGTCCATTATACCCAAACATTAACAGGAATGTACTGTGTGTCATTTGAGTTCTTTCTAATCTCTTTCCACGTCTCTTTCCTCTCTCTCTGGCCTGCTTTTCCCTCATCTCCCCTTATCCCCTTCCTGCATCCACATCCCTCCTTACCTCTCACCCATTTCCATCTTCCCATTTTCTTCCTCCTCCTCCTTGTTTGTGGGTTTCTAGATCTCTGTAAATATCTTCCGGACTCTCCCACCCAGCGAGAATCCAGAGTTTGACCCTGAGGAAGATGAGCCGACACTTGAAGCATCCTGGCCGCATCTGCAGGTACATCATACCTCCAAAAATTCATGTTGTGGTAAAATTATGACCAAATTCTGACAATTTACATAATTAAATTTTTTCCCCTGCCGAAGTAAAGGGGGAAAAGGATATGTGCAGCAAAATGTGTTGACTTTGGCCTTTTCTCCACAAAACAGTTTGGGATTTGTCGTGATGTACTTGCTTTGTTATTTAAGTAAAACACAATGCAGTGTCAGTAAGTGACATGAAAAATGGGCCCTACTATATATTATATACTATATTTGGGAGGGCGGACGCTGCCATAATGCGCACAACTCCCACCAGGTGTTGCTTTTAATGCAGTGTTCAGCATTTATCTGCACATAAACATACTGTACCTGAGCCTGAGGTCCTTCAGATCAGTTCAGTCTGCTGTTTAAAGCAAAAAATTATTCCAAAATGTTCCTGTTTTATCAGCACCGAATCACAAAATGGAGCTCTAGCAAAGGAGAGCGTCACGTCTCCTAAACAGACTTGTGATGTTTGCCCAGATGACATTTGGGTGTGGTGTACAGTCACTTCTACACCTTCAGAAGGAGATGAGTCAGAACGTAAGCGTGAAGTCCAAACTGTCTTATGAAACAAAATCTTTTTCCCTCTCTCACTCAGCTGGTATCTTTTGGTGCCAAGCGTTACTGTCTATAAACTTGAGCATACAGTGAGCAGGTGAAGTTTTCTGATGTCACCTTTTAAGATTTAAGGGCTCTTGAGCTGAGGTTTTCCAAAGAAGTCACCTCTTGCTGCCATTTGGAGCGATCAGCATGCTATGTTGCCTTAAAAAGTACTTTGCCATTTTGAAAAATACACTTATTTGCTTTCTTGCCAAGAGTTAGATGATAAGACTGATACCATTCTCATGTCTGTCTGGTCAATATGAAGCCACAGCCTGCTCCCTGTTAGTCTTAGCTTAGCATTAAGACTGAAACAGCTGGCCTGGCTCTGTCTAAAGGTAAAAAAATTAATCTACCAGCACCTCTAAAGCTCACTAGTTAATATGTTTTAATCTCATTTGTTTAATCCTTATGAAAACTGAAACCATGGCTAACACACAGTATCGATCTTCTCATCTCACTCTCGGCAAGAAAACGAATAATTCCCAAAATGTCAAACTAGTCCTTTAGGAGACTACCAGAGACTCACTAAATGACGTCTAATCGCTTGCTGTTTGTGCCTCCGTTAGCTGGTGTACGAGTTCTTTCTGCGTTTCCTGGAGAGCCCGGACTTCCAGCCCTCCATGGCCAAACGCTACGTCGACCAGAAGTTTGTCCTGCAGGTAAGGTGCAGCTCGTTTCTAAAATGCTGATAAATGGAAAAGGCATAAATAAATGAAGCTCCTCTTTGAAACAGCAGCCATCGCAGAACCTAGTAACAATCCTGCTGAAGTGCTCTCATATTTTGTTATCTAGGTTGGGTCACATATAAAATATTGACTCAAAGACTCCTCAGTTTGTGTCTATTTTATGTTTAATATCCTGCTTTGTTTTACAAATTGATGAGGAAAAAAGAGTTGATATTAATATTGATTTTGCTTTGTGGGTGGATGAAAATATATTTCTGTGACCATAAAACGTTCTCACAAGAAAAAGAAATGAGACAAATACTCCAGAGGTTATTTTGATGGTCTTGGTCTCCTGGAGGAGCTGTTGTACGGGTAGGGATCAGGTTTGTGGGTGTAGGAGTGAGGAGGTTAGATAATGAATGCAGTCCTCACAAGAACCATATCACCACATACTGTACATGTCTCTAATTATCTTATGTGTGTGTAGCTCCTGGAGCTGTTTGACAGCGAGGACCCCAGGGAGAGGGAGTACCTAAAGACCATCCTGCACCGTGTCTATGGAAAACTACTGGGCCTCCGAGCCTACATCCGCAAACAGATCAACAACATCTTCCTCAGGTACAGGCTGCCTCGCACCAATCCAATGCGCAGGATTTAAAGGTGCTATTTATAGTGTTTTCACATCGATAAATCAAACATTAGCCAACAAAGACCATCAGCTGGGAGAACAGCTGTGCTTATGACCTCAGTAATGCATTTTTTTTTTTGCTGGAACAAGTAAGGATGAAACAAAACAGCAGCTTTAAACAAGCAGCCAGGATGCATATGTAGTGTTGTTAAGGACTGTCATTTCCTGTCAAAAGATGCATTCAAGCCAAGTTTGTGAAGAATGGAAAAACCTCTTGTTATTCCAACTTGCTAGTCTCACATGAGATAAATGGACATTAAGGCTAAATTAGCTAACTTTTTTTTATTGTGTTACATATTTGGAGTGGTTCTTTAACTGACAGCGGTGATGGCTTTGTAGCCATTTGGTCACCAATTTGTTGATGCCGCTGTAGTTCTTTTGCTGACTCTGAACTACAGCTGGGAGGCTGACATCAACAGTTTTCCCACACAGTTGCTGGTAATTACGGCCTGTGTGATGTCATGCGAATGGGGCATGAGTGGGGCATGAGCAACAACACAGAGGTGAATGGGAGACAAGCGGTGATAGCTTCATGGTGATGAGCAGCACCAGAGTTTAAGAGACATGTCTTCAAAATTTTGAGAAGCACAAAATGCTACATGTGGTATTTCTGGCTCGGATGAAGTGGTGTTCTGCCACACATGCAAACAAACAGGCACAAGGCATGACTGTGCACATTTGCAGTCATAACACTCCCCGAATCAGCCGTCCCGCATCTATCCTGAGAGTTAAATCATTGTGTAGCGATACAAATCTCCTCAAATGATTGGTTAAACAGCTTGGACTAACAAGAGTGCTGCGATGCACTCTCATGTTTCATCTTTTCCCTTCACCGAGTGCGGCTGAATAGTTGTATTTGCGATATAATTCAAGCACGGGAGAGCTGCCGTGCTGCAACACGCTCTATTTCTGTTTCAGTTAACTGGCTTCAGTATCATTGCCTTTTGACAGCTCAAAGATACAGTATAAGCATAAATCTGTTGTTGTGCTTCATTTCTTTCTCACATGATATCATCACAGAGGTAACAGAGTTGTATTTCAGACATGGTACATCATGATATTGATATTGAAAGGGAAGAATGCCCGGGAATTTTATGCAGGGTACTTTTACAGGAAGTTATTAGACCATGTTTCACTATTTCCTTCTTTTAGTTGCTTTTACTTTTGTTAAACTAGAAACAGTTTGACGCGTCATTACAAGTCTCTCTCTATGTGTGTGTGTGTTGTTTCTGATCCTCAGGTTCATATATGAAACTGAGCACTTCAACGGAGTCGCGGAGCTTCTGGAAATCCTCGGCAGGTTTGTATCCACAGTCATACAGACACACTTTGGAGCATAATCTGCAGTCGGGAGGAAAGCATACTTTGTAGTACATTGTGGCCTGGTGAATGCATTTGGAGTAGAGTGTGAACAGACACACACACTTACATATACTCATACTGTACTTGGCCAGCTGCTCCTATTCACGAGACAGCTGGGAACCCAGTGAATTAA
This sequence comes from Oplegnathus fasciatus, assembly GCA_003416845.1. Taxonomy (NCBI): domain Eukaryota; kingdom Metazoa; phylum Chordata; class Actinopteri; order Centrarchiformes; family Oplegnathidae; genus Oplegnathus; species Oplegnathus fasciatus. The sequence continues at coordinate 437,863 of NTHP01000031.1, forward strand.
GCAACAATGAAAAATGGCGACAGAGCATAACCACTGCTGCAGCTGCTCAACACAAAAAAAACAATATGCATTTATTTTTCGTTTATCATCATCGCTTCCCTCTTTCTTATCAGGTAAACACAACCGTGGGTGCAAAGCCCGATGGAGAGAGAAATGAGCTATAACGCGGCGGGGGGGGGAATGAGTAAAGATGGGGGGTGACAGGAAGCAGAGACAGAAACAAGAGAGGGGTTAAAGACATAAATGAGAAATGACTCAGAGGTTTGTGTAGTTTGTTGCTTTGTCTCTGAGGCCAGTAAGAGAAATATGAGGAAGATAGAAATAAAGGGAGAGGAAGGAAGGAAGCCAAACTGATAAACAAACATGTCTTGCTCCCGGCCTGTGCTCGTACACCAATCAATGGGAACAAGAATGGAAAGATGACAGTAATAAAGAGAAAGAAAAGGGAGAGAGAAAATGGAGGATGAAGACTGGTGATATTATCTAGTGTGTTTTCATCACTCCCTCTGTATGCAAAATGATGTTAAAGGAGCAGTTCCACGTTTTAGGAAACACGCTTTCTTTCTTTGTGAGATAAAAAATATCAATATCAACCTCGTGTCTGTGCATCACTGAGCTGGAGTCAGGGCGTGGCTAGCTTAGCTTAGCATAAAGACTGGAAGAGAGGGGAACAGCTAGCCTTGCCTACCAACAACTCTAAAGCTGTCTTATTATATAATCTTATTTGATATATCAAACAGGCTAACAAACTAGGCTGGTTTTGAGCTCAGATTGTTACTCAGCATCAAGAGTAGAGCCATTTTTAGCATTATTAGCTGTCTACTTTTGGCTGGAGCGAGCATAAAGAAGAAACTGCCGGTTGTTTTGCTCTGTTCATAGGTTGTCTCTGAATTAACTAGCTGCCTGGTGCTGCTAACAATGGCTCTTCACTATGATGCTGAGTAATAATCATAACGTACATAAAAGGAGAGTGTACTTACAGTTTCTTTCTTGGAAAGAAAGTGAATAAATGTATCTCCCGTGTAAAATGTAGGCACTCTGCAGAGCTTTATCAGACAGCAGACTAGTTTCTCTTTCTCAAACTCCAGTAAGGAGCTCGAGTCTGAGACAGAGAAACGTTAGTTTGTTACGATGACATACTTGTGTTACATAAACAGACCTTAGATAGACATTGATAGTGCTGAAAGACTGAGACGTGGTGAGATGGAAGGAGAAAGAATAAACAAAAGAAGATGGAGGACGGGAAATCAGACAAACAAATCAGTATTAGAGTCAATAAATATTAATGTCTCTCAGAGGCATTCTGGTGGCTGGAATCTAGCTCACTCCCTCTGTCTTTGTCTTTCATTATCCGATGCTAATAAGACAGAAGCGCCTTTAAATAATCTTTATTGATGTTAAACATAGAAGAAAGTAAAGAGAATTGAAAAGAGGGCTGGATTCAAAGAGATTTAGAGAGACTGGAGTGGTTTGTCTGAATGCTGGTTAAGTGCTAGAATGCTTTAAAAAGTTTAGACACTATTGTTGCCCAACATAAAGGACAAAGAGGTTCATACAGAATCTGACCTTTCTTTTAACCCATACAACACCAGTTCACCTGATCACAAAGTTAAGTCGAAAAAGGACGGTGACTTTTGAGGTTTGAGAACTATGGGTTAATGTGGTGGAAAGAGAGGAAGGTAGAGGAGAGGATGAATCCAAGGTGAGAAAAGAAGGGGGGGTCGGGGGGGAATGGAGGGATGGAGGCATAAGGAGATGGAGGATGAGTGAGTGAACGGTGAGTCAGAAGTGGAGGAAGGAGGAGGGAGAGCAGGAGAGGAGAGAGAGGCTTGTATTCATGTTGGTGGTAACAGAGGTATTTATAGCTCCTCCCACACATGGAGACAGGGAGAGAGAGATGGGCGAGGGAGGATGAATTGTACAGAAAGAGAGAAGGGGGGGGACAGAGGTATTCAGAAAAAGGAGATGGAGGTAGTAAGAAAGATTAGAGGAACAGCAGGAGGGAGATATTGAAGGAATGTTGTATCAAACAAAGATGTTATTAGAAAATGAAGACAGACAGACTGATACAGAGACAAACAGATAAATAGTCCATGCAAACTGACAAACATCTCAGAGTGCTGTTAAATAAGTGTTTACAAGTTTAGTTCCCACTCCTCCTCTGCTCATACCCGTCCCTCCGTAGGCTGAACTACGTCCATGTCAGTCAGTGTTAGTAGTGAACACAGCAGACCACGCATTTGTCCAGTCACTTGGAAATGGACACGGGATAAGAATAGACTCCACCACGCAGACGAAAACACACGCTTACACAGATTTCATGTGAATAAACGTCAATTTTGACGCTCTCTGTTGGGTTAAAATACCAACTTCACCATGAGTTCCATTTTTAGTCAACACTCTCAATAGTCAATTATCATTTCCAATATTTCTGACATATTTGAACTGAAAGACAGACGACGTGACAGGAGTGAAAAACATCACCTTGCTGGTTTTTGCCAGCAAGAAAGCAAATGTGATAAAAAAAGAGTTGCCACAGAATGAAATGAAACTTTAACTCTCCTCTCTTCTTCTCCAGCATCATAAATGGCTTCGCCCTGCCCCTGAAGGCTGAACACAAGCAGTTCCTGGTTCGGGTTCTCATCCCGCTCCACACGGCAAAGTCCCTTTCCATCTTCCACGCACAGGTCAGTGACAAATTCCTGCATACTCCAACATTTAGACATTTGTATATTAGACTATTTCATAATGATACCTTTTGGCATTAAAAAGTTGTTTATGTTTTATGTAACACCACAATTGCAAATACACAGCAGCAAAATGTGTTGATATAGTTTGATGCCATGTCTACATCCACATGCAGGGGACAGATGTTTATTTGATTGTCTGTTGTACCATTAAACTGTTTGCATATGCTTTTTGAAGGCCAACACTGGTGCTGTTTGCCGACATTTTGTGCCAAAGTTCTGGACATCATTTTCACCATTTTCAAGCAAAAAAGAAAACAAAACTCTTAATTGTGTTTTGTTTCATGCTTGCCGGGGTGTAAAAGCCACGGAAACTATATTTACATCTTGGTAGAGTAAAATTATCAAAGAAACCCAAAATTCTTAGTGGTTTTGCAGTTTTTCTCCTGACTGAGACATGTTTTATTGTAGGTTTTAAAGACCCAAACCTACTTATCTTCTGGCTTCTCTTCTAGCTCAGGTTTTATTCAACAGTTAGCAGTGTCTACAAATGTTTGGCTTGAATATATGACTGTATGAGGATAAATCCAGGAAGAAGAGAGTCAGGTCTTTTTCTTACATTGATAAATCAACTATACATGAATGTCTCTCAAATGGTTGTGGCAGTGAAGGATTCCTGCAATGTGTCCAATGTACCACTAAGAGGCAGAGTTGAGTCACAGATGTTACTGCAGAGAGATGCACTCGCCTTTGAATTACACACAGCGTGTGTGCCTTTGGTTTCTTCGCTCTGTGTGTGTGTGTGCATGTATGAGTATGTGTGTTTGGGTGATCATAATATTTGATGACACAGATGGTAGCCAGTCTATTGTGTGTGTGTGTGTGTGTCTGTGCATTTTATTTGTGTCACACATTATTTGATTATGCTGAAGGTACAGTTTGTTCTCCACAAACTGGTCGGAGGTGTGTGTGTGTGTGTGTGTGTGTGTGTGTGTATTCTGGGCCTGAGCATCACCGTGCCCTACATTTCTCCTCCCGTCTCTCTCCCTGTGGTTCACACATATACATAATTCACACGCTCAAACATACACTCGGTTCGACAGGGTCATGGGGGATACGGTGCGAATGGACAGCAGTTTTGCGCTGAGTAGGCGTGGCTGCGCGGGGAGTGACCCATTTCTGGATCTAAATATCAAAACATAATCAAACAGCAGCACCTTTAATTCATCTTAAAGGTTTCTCAACGCTGTGACATACATTTGAATCATCCTTCCTGTAGCCTGTGGAGGGTTTTCTCATTTATATTCATGTCACTGAATTATAATAACAGCTGTCAGAGCTATATTGTGTAGCCACAACATGGTTACGCATCATGGTTCCAGATATCAAGAAGCAAATGCAACACTTTTACATTTTATGCTCCCATCAGACTCTCTTATTTTAAAGTCACACTGAATTTGAAAATATGTGAAGAAACCAGTATATCCTTGTGTTTGTTTTGACTTGTGTACTCATTTGATCAAAATTGGATTTACTGAAAAGAAGACATAGCCCCGTACATTAGTGTTCTCCAGGGTGCGTCATTTTTTGTTCAGACTGACAATGTCGGTACACGTAATTTGATTGGTGCAATATCTGTGTGGGCGGGCACTAAAAATAGCTCACTCCAGCCGTTGCTTGAGATTTGAGCACTCCCTACGTAACTCTGTGACTGCTGACTACTCGTTGCTTTTAGCTTTGACAGTTTGGTACACTGACCCATGAAAGACAGACAGCTAACGCTAACTAGACCCTCCTCCTTTGTATAATGTGGAACACAGCACTGAGTGTGCAGGAGCTGCCAAATAACTCAGCGGGTTTTGAAACAACATGAGTAAAAAGCACCTTCCAGTGGGAATCAGTCCTAACAATAGCAAGCTAAGCTAACTAGCTTCAAGTTTCCAAGTAAAAACTTGTTTGCCTAGCTTGCTAGCTTCCACTTTTCGGATGAAATACAAACTTAACAGCACGACATGTCCTCCCAAATGTTGAAAGTTGTAAATTTGTAAAGGGACACGTGTCTTAAATCGTTAAAGGTTGAAAACCAGTGTTATGTAGGCTTGTTGAAAAGAGGAAAACGACACCTTATATCAATGTTCGTAACTCCAGTCAGTAGCGTTCAAATGTCAGCTGACTGTTGTCATGGGAGACGCCCACCCAGAGGCCTGAAGCTGAAACACAAAAATGTGCATAAAAATGTTTTTATCTGTGTTTGAAAATGGAAAAATATGCAGCACAAAAAACTTACCTCACGCAAAAAGTGAGGAGAATTCACATTTCTGTTCGACTGTGAATAAGTCAGCATCATTCACAGATTGTAAATAACCACGTTTATATCTGACAAAGTAATTGGAAGAACTATAAAAGCATGGAAAGGCCACTTTTTGATGTGCAGGTCGTAACAAAATTTACAGGCAAGAAGCCAGCATTAGAGCTCTCTAGAATGACTTCATGCCCAAGAATAGACCCTAATTTGACCTGTCACCTTGACAAATCAATACTGGTAAAATCTCAGCCTTAAAAAGACGACAATGTCCATAATCCTTAGCCTAACAACGGCCTCCTGCACCCACAAAGCCCAGCCTGACAACAGAATCCAACTTCATATTTACCCCAAGCAGTTTCCCTAATGCATCGCTAATACTTTAAATAGTTTGACCGATCAGCACCTTTATTTTAATCCTCCACTTTTTCCTGATTTTTTTTTATTATTCAAGCTTTCACCGGTCCCTTTTTTTAGCCTCCGCTCCCTCTTTCCCTCTGCTTCTGTAACCATGTTGTGGTGCGAGCGAGGGACGGGAAAGTTATAGGGATGGAGCGTGAGGAGAAGACAAACAAGAAAGGTGCACCGTAAGAAGGAAAAGGGATTAGACGGGGGAAAACAAGATGAAGGCTGTGGAGGATGTGAAAGCCAGACTGGCAGAGAGACAGACAGTGGAGCTACAAGTCAGGAATGAGACAAGGAAAGAAACAACAAAAAAAGAAGAAAGAAAGTAAAAACTGTTTGTCCTACAAAAAGATAGAGAACAACCGTCAACAATCTGACAGCATGCAACCTCTACTGTCTATAACTATAAAATTGGACAATCCAGCATACTTTTATTTTGATGGGACCAAAGAGGAAAGACAGAGAGGCTGAGACAAGAGGTCTAAACTCTATCTCACATTGCCCTTAAGGGACTTCGTGTGTGTGTGACATCACTCCTTCCGAAGTAAACACACGCACACACAGTCTCCGTCGCCACGGTGCCCACTCGCCACGGCAACCGGCCTGGTTGGAGGGGGCAACCGCAAAACACACACACACACACACACACGTACGCACACACTCGCTGAATAATGGGAAATGATTGCAGATCATATAAGAGGAGACAAGAGCTGATGTAGAAGTAGACACACATACACACACACTTCTGACACACATCTCCCCTTGGAAAACTTGTCTTTCCGATCTTTAGCAGTGTGTAATCCTGAGGGATAAATGTTAAGATCCCCCTTGTCTCCTTGACAGCTTCAGGGGACATGTGTGTGTGTTTTCTGTGTTGGTGTGTGTGTTGGTGCGTGTGTGTTCTAACCACGTGTCCTCTGTCCTTACAGCTGGCCTACTGTGTGGTGCAGTTTATGGAGAAAGATGCTACAGTGACTGAATATGTAAGACTGTTTTTTCATTACCTTACTGTACTTACTGCACACACACTTGCTAATCAAGTTTAAAAGATAATGAAGTTCTTAGTTTTGTAGTTTTGGGCCATGTTTTTAATCTACCAAGTTAATTGCTGTGATGTGGTACCACGGCATCGTCACTAAAAGGAAAAGAAAGAAAAAGAAAAAATCATACAGGTTTAAAGCTGCACTAATCAGTATTTTTGTATAAACAATGGCTTAAATGACTCCCTCAGCTCTATGTAGCATTTGAATGTCTTTCAGCTCATTGTTTTGGTTTCATGGCCCATGACTTTAGTGTTTTGGTTCACTCTCACCGCTCTCAACAACCTTCCCAGCAGCAGCAGGCAGCTGTTTATAGCAAAAAAAAGTTCTGATAAACCCATTTTATGCCTCCTGCCCAGCACCAAACGACAGACAGACAAAGTTAGCGACTAGCTAGAGAAAATAGTGGCGCATTTGGCAGCTAAAGAGCCAGATGTATCCCGCTGGAGTTGGTGGAGACCAAAACAGAGCTAAAAGGAGAGTGACTATTGGACCTACATTCTCCAGGTGTGTGTCTGCTGGGTGTGTAAAGCAAGTAAGCAACTGTTTGCTAGCATATCAACATTATAAGATGATAATAAAAGTTATTTGGAAGTAAATAACATGGAAAACAAAGGTCGAACAGTATTTTTTTTTACCCAAACTCTCTGTTGTAAATATCCATCACAGTTTAAAGACTCCCTCATTCAACTTTGACTTACCGTATGTAATTTTTCTCTCCAATGAAGAGTTATTACCAACATTTCAGTTCTCAGCATTTACCTTAGTGGGTACAATGTGGTGATAAAACTACGAAAATAAGACTCAAATAGTAATAAACTGAAATTATTGTTTAATATTATTGTCACATGACCGTCAAACATCATAATAAATGTTAGTCCTGTAAGTAGTACCCCAATGTAAACTCAACTCTGCTGGACTGAAGTTGAATTAGAGTATTTGATATAACCTACTTCTTCATTCACCAACATCAATACAGTAAAAATGAGAGTCAGTACAAAGCTAACAACATATTTCTTAATGCACTAGCCAGAGTATGAATATGAGTTAATGGAGATGGCACAGATGGACGGCAGCCAGCTACCCTGCTGAGCAAATGGCTGCAGTGTTTATTTATATTAATGTGCTTCATACTCTCTCTGCAGATCATCAGAGGGCTGCTCAAGTACTGGCCAAAAACCTGCACGCAGAAAGAGGTGAGAGAGCTGATGATAAAGAGACGCTGATGTTTCTCAGCTGCTCCCATTAGTCCAAAAACAGCTGAAACATTTTCTCATGTGATGCTCTGATTTCTTAAATATCTGTTGCTCTTGTCGGACTTCTGTAGATATTATTGTGTCTCTGTTTTTGATTCCTCCTCACGTTTTTATTTACTTCTGGGAGTCATGTGAATGTCTTTTCTGTCCTTCATGTATCAAAAACATGTGTGTTGCTGCGCCTATGTATCCAGGTGATGTTCCTGGGGGAGATTGAGGAGATCCTGGATGTGATCGAGCCGTCTCAGTTCATCCGGGTCCAGGAGCCGCTCTTCAAACAGATCGCAGCCTGTATCTCCAGCCCTCACTTCCAGGTAAACACCACCCCCCCACATTCAAACCATGCTGGAATGTTTTAAAGTATTATCTAAAAACATGTGTTGTAACTCTGGGAATTGGTCCCAAATGATGAGAGCATAGTTACAAAAAACAGCACTTTTGGGAGTAATAACCCTGATAACAGAAACCTAATTGCCTACAGATGTATTATATCACTTTAGGAAAAACAATCCACTGAAGGAGACTGAAGAAAAAAGTTGGTTTCTTGGATAACTTCAAAGTCTATCCACACAGACATCAGTCTGATGAGAAGAATCCTGTTACAGCTCTCCTGTCTGTCTGTCTGTCTGTGTGTTTGTTTCAGGTAGCGGAGCGGGCTCTTTACTTCTGGAACAACGAATACATCCTCAGTCTGATTGAGGAGAACTGTCAAGTCATCCTGCCGCTGGTGTTCGCCACCCTCTACAGAGTCTCCAAGGAGCACTGGAACCAGTCAGTGGCTCACACACGAACACAAACACATACAAATTGATACAGCTCATAACTCATAGCTTTCGATTTTAGATTCTGGTCAATTTGGGTGTAACCTCAAGCTCTGTTACTGTTTGGATGGTGAATAAATACATTTTAGACAGTCCCAGTTCAGTCCAATCAGAGGGTAAAAAGTATCAAATGGGGACTCCATTCAGGACAAAAGCAACTATACTGTCACTTGTCTAATTTGGCAGCTACATCAAAATGCCTGGAAACACTGGCCCCCCACAGTCAAAGTAAAAGTGGAGCTGTACAGTTTGGTCCCATTGCAACTGTACCAATTTCGGGGGGCAACAAACGCTGGTGTAAACATGTTTGCTCATGCGTCCCCAGTTGGCCATCCATCCTTGTGCCTCATGCTTTTCCTTTACGCTCTATCTCCTGACCCATAATCCCAAGGGGCTGATGACCTACCAGGTTCATTATCTTCACATTCTGTCCCTTCCAGGACCATCGTGTCTCTGATCTACAACGTGCTGAAGACCTTCATGGAGATGAACAGCAAGTTGTTTGATGACCTCACTGCCTCCTACAAAGTGGAGAAACAGAAGTGAGTGTGACTCACTCTCTTTGTGTGTGTGTGTGTGTTTGTGTCACTGGATACAACAGTGACAACAAGAGGAAGAAATAGAAAGCTCTTAAGTCATGTTTTAGACGCTCTTTGTTCCATTATCCGTCACATTATATTTCACATTGTAAGTATGTATCGCTTAGGTCATCTTTTGAACATGGATCACATCATGACTTATTCATTACTCTGTTTCAAACTCAAGATAGTGGATAATATTGGGACAATTTAAAGGAGTAGTTCAACATTTTTGCTTTCTTTCCGAGAGTGAGAGGAGAAGATCAGTATCAATCTCATGCCTGTGAGATCAGTACGACGGAGTTGGAGTCAGGGCGTGGTTAGCTTTAGCATAAAGACAGGCTAGCCTGGCTCAGTTCAGAAAAGTTAAAAAAATATGCTTACCAACACCTCTAAAGCCGACTTATTTACATGTTCTGTCTTGTTTGATTAAGCCGTGCACAAGCAGAAATGAAAAAACATGACATGACAGTTTGTGGTTTTGGGGCGAGTTATGAGTTCGAACAGTTTATCTATCTGCTCAGCAATTCTGTGCAGAATCTCCGGCTATACTGCAGGTTTCAAGATGCAGTTGGTGAGCACAGGTTTTGCTCTCTCTAAAGCAGAAGTATGGTGGTGCGCATACTCAGGCACATGATATACAATCACCTCTGGCAGGGGGATTTACTGCATACCTACCTAAAATACCCACATATACATATCACTGTCCATCTTGCATAGTAAGACTGCAGGCAATCATGTTACAGTTGTTCATCTAGTCTTTGGTGTTTACTTTATACAGACAGACTTCTGTTCCCTCATTTAAGCCTTTCAGGCAGTGCATCCACCCAGACACCATGAGTTCTCCCATAAAACTACACCAAGCCTGTGTAGAAGCGCTGTCTTAAGGACAGGGAAACTCAGGGAACAAATGTCCCTCGCCTTGTTGTTCCACATACAACTACAAATATGAAGCAAACGTACCAAAGCACATTATTAAACTTTGTCAACAGGAAATAACTGTCTGGTAGTGGTGACAATGACGACAGTTTACTAGCTAGATGGAGAAGCATCTCCAGACAAAGATAATAAGACGGACATAATGTTTGTTAGCTGACGCTGCGGGGATGTGTGTTGATCAGTGGTAGTGGAAGTAATATAATCTTGAAGATTTTCATTTAAATAAACACCACTGCTCTACAGGCATAATGGTTCCAAACCTGGCAACACACATTCACTGTTCCAACATTTAACTAAAACCACAAATTTTGACATCTTTATGCACAAGTTAAAGAAAAGAGGTACAAGTCGTTAAATTCTGAGTTTTAGGTGCCGGTAAGCCTCTTTATTCATTTGGACAAAACCAGCCTAGGTTATTCCCCCTGCCTCCAGTCTTCATGCCAAGCTCAGCCAACCACGTCTTGATTCCAGCTCTAGACTTAACACACAGACATGAGATTGACTTTGATCTTCTCATCTCAGTTTCAAGGAATTTAAAGGGCTGTAATAAGAATCACAACATTTCCATTATTCTACCTTTACCCCTCTTCTTTTATCAATCTCTGCTCCTACTATTCTCTTTCTACCTTCTTCTTATCCTCTGTTTCTCGCTCCAACCGTCTTTATAACCACAACCTCTGCTCGACAAGGGAGAGAAATATAAATGTGTGGCCTTCCAGTTATCGGATGCATCATTAGCTTGTTCATCAAATTCCCTCTAGTTTAATTTATTACATTCATTTTTCAGGGACCCTGTACACAAAACATTAATCTCATACCATATCTCAATGAGAAGAGATATATTGTACCAGATTTAGCTATTAGCTGAATTCACTTTCAAGGCTTGTTTATTAAGTGACCTAAGTGGTTTTAAGGCTATTTTGCTTGCCTGAGACCAGCATGAAATGTAATAGTTGAAATGAGCAAATATTATTGCATTCAGGTGTACCTTGCATGCCTCAACAGTAAGTGAGTTTCTGATACGTCTGAAGATGTTAAACTTTGTATAACTTATTTTCTTGATGTGCTTTTTGAATTCAAAATAGTACTCAATAGCATCTACATTTTTTATTTTTTGACCATTTACATAAATATTTGGGACATACGTTGTTTCTGTTTCCCAATATTCAATGTAAGACTTGAAAATGTAAGCAAATTTGCAACTTTTTCCATTGTTTGTGACAGCATAGCAGCCACTTGTTCAGCATCTCTCCCATGAGTGTATACGCCTGTGTCATCTGCGTACATCAGGATTTCTACATCGCCACACACAGCAGGAGATTATTGATGTACAAACTAAATGACAATGGCCCTAGCACGGAGCCTTGCGGTACTCCTATAGTACACAGTATGTTATTTACCCGAACATACTGGGTGCTGTCTGATAGATATGATTTTATCCAATTTAATGTGTTGTGAGCAAGATTATAGTTGGACAGCTTAGTAAGAAGTATTGAATGGTTAACTGTGTCAAAGGCCTTACGCAGGCCAAAAAACACTGCTCCCACTGGACCTCTTTTATCTAAATTAGCCTTGATGACTTCAAGGAAATAGCAACATGCAGTTTCAGTAGAGTGGTTCACTCCAAATCCAAATTGCATAGGATAGAGTAGATCCTCTTTTTCAGCAATTACTTTTTCTGTAACTTTACTAACAGGAAGTATACTGATTGGTCTGTAGTTGCTTACCTCCTGTCTATCACCTGTCATCTATACTGGGCCTTTGACATCTGTGATGGTAACTCCATCACACTTCAGTTTGTTTACACTGAATACCTTCTTTAACATAAGCCGCAACCTAACCTTCATTACTATAATCTCGATCTCGTCTACAAGCATCCTAACCTGGTATGGTTTCTCTTCTTCCCTTTAACCTGCCTCTCCAGGGAGCTGAAGCGAGAGAGGGAGCGTGCAGATCTCTGGCGAGGCCTGGAGGAGCACCAGGAGCGCCGGATGCAGATGCTCACGGAGGCCGCTAGGAACCAGCGCAACCTCCAGGAGCGAGGCGAGAGAGGAGACCCGCCGACCCCTTCGTCCCCGCAGACGGCTCATTCCGACCAGCCCGAGCCCAAGCCCAGCGGGGCCTCCTCTTCCTCCTCTGGAGCCGGGGAGAGCGCCACCTAGGTGCTGCTCCACGGAGATTGGATAACAGGGGGGTTAGGGGACAGGGAGAAGACGTGAGGTTGATGGTGAAAGTATTGGGAGAGGTCAGGAAGAAAAGGTATAAAACAAATCCACTGTTCTTTTTATCTTGTATCATCGAGGGGGTGGCTTTTTGTGAAAAAGCGCACAAACTCAGTGATCCGAGGTAAAGACCGCACCTTTTTTCTGACACAGTTGTGTGAAACTGGTTCACTTTTTGCTGTACACACATTATGTTGCAGATCAGAAGATAAATATCGTCCGAAAGTGCAGACATTTTAATTAACAGCTGGTTTATTAAACTGCAGGTCAGTACCCAAAAATTGGTAGCTGGCCTTCTTCAAATCAGCCTCAAAGTAAGAGATGAAATTTCTCTTTTGGTGCAACACTAACCAAGTTTAACATGTGTCTAACTTGTCTTGATATTTAACCAACCGAGTCAGAATCTGTACTGTGGCCTCGTATTTATCTTTTGGTGCTTATTTCATGCGTGGATAGCACAATACATTAATAAACGAAAGAAGCAATTTCACACAAATGTCCCAAAACTATTGCTGCACAGACCAGACACATGAACCCTCACATTCACACAGACGCAGGTACATATTTACTGTAAATATGAGAAGACAGAGCTACAGAGAGAAAGTGTATCCAGGTCAAACAAATGTCACACACCAACAATCGATTGATTCACCAAGATATTTCACACAGTTTCTTTTTGACACAAACACACACTCACATGCATACAGACTCACACATACACACACACACACACACACACACAGCTGGTTCTGGCGCTAACTCCTCTCCCATTCTGTCGGGTTCCACCAAAGGACGAGCCTAAAGTCCCTCAAGGTTAAATAACCACTGATGAAGATGATGATAATGATATAAAGTACAATACTGTTCCTTCTTCTTACTTGTTACTCTACTACTACTACTCTACTCTACTCTAAGTACTACTGATGATGATGATGATGATAATGTTTTTATATATATACATATGTCTCTGGATATTTCTGTAGTGTATTATGGGAGAAACACTAGTGTAGCAGATACCATAAAGGGGAAGGCCGGCTCGAATTCTGAATTCACATCACGTTAACTGTATGAGGCCATAATGTGAGTGCTGAAATTCAGCGGAATTCCCCTTTAACAGACCTTAAAGAGGGGAGGAATGAACTGGATTCTCGGTGGCTGTTTTTCTTTTCTTTTGAAATTTTGGATGTTTGTGGTGCGGTGGGTGTATTTTAAATGGGTATTTCATAAAAATCCCAAAACATTCCATGTTTAAAGGACATAACTATGTTTTTTTTGGTTTGTTGAAGGGTGCCCTGTGGAGAAACAAAGTGATGTTTACATTCAGTCGTACTCACCAAAATGCATTGTGTGTATGCTTGAGGCTTGGCAAATGGGCTGAATGCATCCTCCTTCCTCAAAAAACATTTATAAAGACAATTTTTAAAATATTTTGCATTGTTTACATCCATGTTTACTTGCTAGCAGTCTTCTTCTTCCCTGCCTTCGTTGGCATATTGCTATATTTCTTCGCACATTACCGCCACCAACTGTCCATCAATGGAATAGCATGAAACTGTGCATGTGCATACATGCGCAACCTTGTGCGCGATACAAACATAATGGGGACCTGCTCATAAAAACATTGCTCTGTAGCGCTACTAGTGGTGAAAAACTCCACAGGGTACCTTTAATTTTGATGCTGCGGCACACAATGATAATTTTTTGGTTGAACGTTTTACAAATTTGCTTATTTCCCTAGGTTATATTTTACAAAGTTGAAGTTTAGAACCCCCAACGTCGAACCAAAAATTTATCCAAGCAGACTAGTAAAGCCCACCCAACACAGAGGTTGCTGGAGGACAAATAAAGCGCACCACAAGTGTTTCAGACCAAAAGAAAAACACAGTAATCCAGTTGGATTTCTGAACCTGGAGCGTCTGTTCCTTTAGGCTCAGCAGACCTGACGCTGCTAGATGGCGACCATGATGATGATAACTTTTTTCGGTGTGAACCAACAAAAATCTGTTTATTCTTGTCTGATCATTATGATAGAGTGATGGGATAAAGAGAGGGGGGAAAAAAACAGAAAAAAATTATTTTAGCAATATTTTCATTCTTTCAGGATAATCTGTGTGTTTTTAGGGGGTTGAACACAGGAAGTGGGTGTCACACTCAAATGTTTACCCCCCACTCTTGTTTTTACTCCTGTTGCGTCCTTGATATTCACATTGTCTTAAAGGTACTTTCTGTGTAAATTTATTTGATGAGAAATGATTTTGCTTTGTAATTATGTTGTTTTTTTTTCTTGGTTTTTGTATGATCTTGTTCATTTTGTGGAAAACTTATACTGATGCTATTTATTTTCTATTTGATCAGGAAATGTAACCTTATTTGAAGATGATGGTCAGGTTGTGTATGTGTGCGTGCCTGTGTGTGCGTGTGTGTTGGTGTGTGTCCAGCGAGTGAATCGGTGAGCAGGAGATGTGCGTAGACAGAGTGATAGAGAACGAGAGAAAATAGTCCTCTCTTTGTTTCTTTTTCTCTCACTCTCCTTCTCTCCTTCCTGAGGGACAGGGTTTGAATCCGAATGTATCGTAAAACAAATCGATTGATTGTTTTTTTGACGCTTGAGATGCAGAGCTACCTGCCGGCTGCTTCGTAACCAAACATCCAGAAACCCTTCAGACCAGCAGTTTTTCACTTCAGATTATGCCTGAGTCAACAAGGTTTTGAAATCCATTTGACTTGCAGCTCTCAGATTGGCATTTCAGGTTTTATTGAGCTTTTATTGAGCAATTTAACATTCCAAGCAGTCATGAAGCTTACAGCGGTGCATTTCTGCCCCCAAATTTCCAGGTTTTTCTGAATGCTTTAAGTTTGGTTTGAGTTTGATTGACTGATTGATTGATTGATTGCTCTAATGCTTTCAGGCTACGGTCACACCTAATCTGCCATTGCTTCTTTGTTTCTTTCAAGTGTTGACACTCCAGTTTTGCATCCAACATCCAGGTTATAACTTCCAACATGTTTGTCAGCCAAAGCAAAAACCAAATATTTTCAAATTTGAGCATGAAAGTAGCTGACATAAAAAAAAAAAAAAAACTTAACTCACGGTCCACTTACTAACTTTCCCTGCAGCTTACAATCACATGTCATGGTCTTCATCAGGGGATGGAGTTGCTCCGTTGTCCTGGAGATGGCTCGGTAGTCATTACATGACTGACCGGTAACAGGAGCTCGGAATGTATAGTTACGTGATGACACCTGAGCCATCACCATGACGACTGAGCAAACTCCATCTGTTGAGGAAGACTGAAGATTATTACACATTCGCAAGTGGTTCCCAACCTTTTGGCTTGTGACCCCTTAGAACAAATTAATGTCTACTTGTGACTCCTTGGCCTTCGTATGGACATGAGTTGCGAGCAATTCAACCAAAGAGTGTTTTTCCTCCTCAAATTGTTTTGATTGTAGGGTTTTCAGAGGCCTGAAGAGGTAAAAGTATCCAGTATTTCACAAGGAAAGAGCAAAAATAAAATAAAAAGGCAGCAAGCGTGCATCTCAATTGGGTTCTCAACCTTAAAAATACAAAAGAGCAAAAATTTGAGGAAAATCAGAAAAATGAAATACTTTTGTGTAAAAGAAACATTTTTATCTTAATTTTTAAGTTTTATGTTGTTGTCCTTTTAATTAACTTGTGACCCTTCTGATTTATCTTAAGACCTTTTAAGGGGCCCCGACCCCCAGTTTGGGAACCACTGACACATGCCTCTCTTCTCTAAGTACCTTAATGCCATATATTGTTTTTTGACTTTGCATTGGGCGTGCTCGGTGGCATCCACAGAAAATACACTGATGGATTAGGTGTAATAGCAGCCTCGTACCACTAAACACCTCAAAACCTGCGCTGGCAGACACCGTCTCCGCTGGCACTCTGGGCAGGCCAGAAAAACAAACGCTCCCATTTGGTTGGATTTCAAACGTTGTTTTGATTCAGGCAAAAAAAAAAACAACACTCAAAAACACAACTGAAAAGAGACTAAACTTGACCTCGCTGTCGTAAAACTCAGCTTACTTTATGATTTTTGTTTTGGCTAGCTTACTCACAAACCCTCTTGATTGTTACTGTCAGTGGGTCAGCTGACTCGGGGGAGGGGGG
>NTHP01000031.1:454297-464777 GCA_003416845.1 Oplegnathus fasciatus
GGGGGATGAAACCCAAGCTCCCACTGTTCAAGAATTCTCAATTATATTGATCAATATTAATATTCCTCTTTCTAGAATTCTGTCGTACATTCTAGAACTGCTCCAGAACAGGAAGCGAGAGAAGAGAGTGTTCGTAGAGAGCTCCGGTATCGCCTCACAGACGGCCATCAAACGCTGGTTTCATTCACGGTCATATTTCCTCTCTGTGGCCACTTTCATGTGGCCAAATTTAAACAAATGCTTTAAATCCGAGGCGTGGTGTGAATGGATTGGATGAAAGCAGCGAGTAAAGATTTAAAAAAAAACAGGAGGAGAAAGACAGAGGAAAGAAAAGACATAGAGTTAGACACGATAGAATGGCAATAAGTCAGAGCAACAGTAACAGAATGAGAATATAATGTTACCGAAACCTACAACCGCATTACGTAGCAATTTCACTGAATTTCTAGATTTGCACTGTCTGCCCAATGGTCTGTGTTTGTTGTGTTGAAGAAAAACCTTAGAGAAGATGATTAAGACGATGCAGAAGAAGATGTATATTTTGGGGACCAACACAGCGGTGGGGGGTTTGAATGTAGAGAGGCTTACTACTGTACGTAACATTACAGGGGGGTGTAGAATGGAGAAAAAAAACTATGTGCTAAAAATGAAACTTCACTTTGAGAAAACACTCCAGGAGTCTGTGCTGTTTTTTGTGTCCCCTCTTTTGTCTCTTTAATAATATTCATATATTGATATTCAATAATATCAATTCCACTTTTATTGGTACTTTGATCTACAGGCATAATGTGCATTACTTTAAGCTGAACAAAGTTATATGTTTGTATAGACAATCTGTAATGTGACAGGGGTCGCTCGAGTAGTTACGAACTCACCGAGAACTGTCACACAACTCATTTCCCCTTTCAGCTTCTTTTAGTGTCTGTTGTTTTTTTGGCCCACAAGCTCCATTGTCATCAACCTCATGTCCTGTCTCAGGCAAGCAGCAACTTTCAGATGAAGTGCCTTGCTAGTGGAACAGATATTTCCCTTAGGAGTTGGTGGAGACCAAAGCAGAGCTAAAAAGAGAGGAAATATTGGACTTTAAGAAACACAAATGAATGCTAATGTTGCTCTGTGTCTCTGAATGTGTAAATAATCAACTGTTAACTGATACCAACTGTATAAGGTGATAGTATGTCCATGTCCATTTAATCTGCTTATAAGTGTATTTAAAAGGTTTTAGCTCATTTTTTTGATGAAGTATTATTTACATTTTTGCTGACCATTTCCAAATGCAGGCTACATGTTTTTGTTTCAGGCAACCGTTGATTTCCCTTAATTTCCATATGCTGTCAAAATCAATTCACAGACTCACGAGACTTGCTTGAGTTAAGTAATCCATCACAATTAATATCAAATCTGCATTAAGTTTGATCAGAGTTACCTAATGTTTCTTTGCGTTATGTTGGAACAGTGAATGGGAACCAATGGCTGCCTGGAATGGTAGCAAAAATACACCCCAAAATCTAAAGCAGCATGGTTTGCAAAGTTGTTAGCTGTGATGTAAAGTATAGGTGAGTTAAAACACACAGAAACACTGGTATGGTGTGGAACTTTAAGAACCAAAATGTTCATGTGACAGGAGAAAAGACAGTTATTCTGATGAGTTCACATCATCCGGTTTAATCCCATAACTTTTTGACTTTCTTAAAGTCGTAGCCAATGTGCCTTTTATCTAACTATGTGGTGCCAAAGGTTTTAAATTTCCCTGTAAGAGTTTAAAAAGTTCTGTACTTTGTGTTCATGTTACTAATCCTTTGTCACAATAAGTGTCAAGTTGAGTATCCTCACATCACTGAGAGTTGACCAAAGTTGGATAAAGAGCTGCACACACACACGCACACACACACACACACACACACACACACACACATACACACACACACACAGAGATACAGGCTGAGGTTAAGAAAACATAGACAAGCATCAGTATTTTCCAGGGAGTCTCCATTATTTCTGGCTTGGGGTCTCTAATGGTATTTCATTGTAATTGCTATGATGTCAGAGTGTTCGTCCGCCCTAATGGCCTTCTAAAAACAACAACAAGGACAGATTGGTTCCATTCACTGGTTGTTGTCCAGGCAGAAAGACACCGGAGCCCAGCAGCTCAAATCTCTGCAAGATCTTCAGCTGAAAAGGTGAGAAGTGTTTTTTTTTAACATCCATTAAGTAATGTAGGGCAGGTATGCATTAAACTTTTTACTAATAATCAATTTTTAAGAGACTTTGAACGTCTTTAGGGACAAAAAGTGTACTTAATTATGTTAGCAGGCTATTTCCCATCACAATAAGTGTAGTTTCATAGCCTGTATGGAGTCATTGTACTCACAGTGTGGCGGTCTCAATGCTCATAAAAGTATTCCACATCACTCTCTTCATGCACAAAGTATTTTTCTTTCAGTGTTATATTTCCTAAAAGAAGTGAAGCATTCTGCAGTCTGGCTGAGTCAACACGATTCCATTTGTGTCAGTACAGTTGAAGTGGTTTGCTTGAAAATGTGCAGAGTAATTAAGCAGATGTCTCCAATAGCATTAAGGAGCTGATTCTTGGTTCTGATTGAAACAAGAAAAGAAAAACAGCTTTTTGTGAAGTGAAACTGAGAAACTGCACCATCAGATTTGTGCTTAAAATGACATTAAAATGTTTTTTTTGTTTATTGTTGTTTGTTTATTTTTTAGCTTGAAAGTTAAATTTTTGAGTTATGAATTACCCATTGAAATAAATATGTTTTTTTTACAGTGTATAGGTCACTGGTGCTATTGGCTGCAGTCGCCATAATGAACAGTAGAGGGAGTTGTGAGTCGTGCTGAATGTCACAGTGTCTTTTCTCAGCTTCTGTGGATCATCTTTGGAATAGAGTTGCTTTGAGGTCCAAGACATGATTTAAAAATCACATGACAAATGTCAGGGAAGAGAGGGGGACAAAACACACTGAGATATTTTTTATAAACTCAATAAAATGTTTGTTTCTTCACCAATAATGCAAACATAACAAAGAAATGGCATCTTTATTTTAAGGTGAACTGTATCCCAGTAGGTCACTTATAGCTGTAAGTCTTTTTTCTTTATTTCTGTTTCTCTAACCATCATTCCCAGCATGCATCTCCATCCCCCGTCCCTCTCTTTCCTCCTCCTCCTGGTCGCCGGGACGGCCGTTGTGTGCGTTGCTGTGACAACCACACTTCACGGTTTCCGAGGCTGCGCGGTGCGAGAGTTCTCCTTTGTGGCCCAGAAGCCCGGATGCAAGGGACTGCGCATCACCACAGAGGCCTGCTGGGGGCGCTGTCACACCTGGGAGGTAACATTCATAAACACACACACACACACACAGTAAAATGACGGAACATCAGTTACATTTAGCCAACGCAGGAGTCCCACTCTTTTCTGTTGCTATTTCTGAAAGCTTCCATAATACTGCAGTTGTGAAACATCACATGAATGATTAACGACTCAGGACTCAACCCAAACCATAAGAAGGCCGACAACCCATTCTCAGCTCTGACCCATATGTCATTGTCATAAGAAAGGCTCAAATCCCTCCAAGCAGGGAGAGTTACTGAACTTTTACTGAACTTGCTCTAGTTAGCAGGGATTCAGATTTCCTCACAGTAATTGAAAAACCAAGTTTAGGGGGTCGGGAACTGAGTCAGATTCAAAGGCTTTAGAGGAGAAAGAGCTCTGAACCAGCAACAATAGAGCTGACTCAGTCCCATGGCAGGTCAATATTAGAGTTCATGTTCGATTAAAAAAAGGAATCTTAACTCAAGGTCTAGGTCTTACTAGCTTTTTCCAGGACTTTCAACAGCATCTCATGGTCCTCCTCAGCAGATGGAGTTTGCTCATTTGACGATAAAAATCTTAACTCAAGGTCCACATACTTGCTTTTTCTAGTAAGTGGAGTTTTCAACTGCATCCACAGACTTGGTTCCACAGAAGGCAGTGAGATGTGGTTGAAAGCTCAGGGAAGAGTTAGGAAGTGGACCTTGAGTTAATACTATTTTTTTTACTGTTCCAATTCCAAGGTCAAGAATGAACAAAATGTAACCAATATGTCCTCAACACATGCTTACAAAGTGTGGACAGAAGATAGAGGACTAACGATTAATGGTGCCTCCTGTAAGAAGAATTCTACAGGCAAGAATAGTGCAATAATAGATCTTACATTGTTTCTGTCCCTGATTGGTGCGACTCAATGCTGACCAAGGTCTCTGAACATCAATTAGACTGTATTTCTACAGTTATTTTGTCACTCCCTTGTGTCACCCGGCCTGGTCACTGCAGTGAGTGCCACACCCAGAAAACTGTTCTCAAGATATAAGTTATTACCAGGAAGATAGTGGACATTTTTAAGAAGGCTCTGTAATGCAATGTTAATAATAGTCCTATTACAAACAAACTTCTTCCAGTTTATTACCTCTAGATTCAAAGTGTGATGTAAACAAGGTCAGAAAGCTGTTAAACAATAGTCACATTGTTCTTGTCTGTCTGCGACGTATGATCTTTGTTGTTTGAGAGATTAAGCCCACTTCCTTGTCTATCAGCTATTGCAAATGAAAACAAACAACGCATGACATGTTGAGGTTAATGTACAATACACAAAATAAAATGTGTGTTGAGTTAAATTAAATTAAATTATTTAAAATGTTAACTTTTCACCTAAAAAATAAGAGCAGTTTAATTTCAAGGATCACATTTGTTTGTATTTTTTTTTATCAATCAGTAAAACAAAACATTTTTTAAAAAAATGTGTAAATTTTAAGTTACAGGAAACACAGTGCAGCAGTGAAATGTGTGTTTTTCTTTTCTTTTTTTTTTTTAATGCCCCAGAACTTCTGTTTATTGACTCTGGAACACAAATTTCAGAAACTTTGTTGGATTCACTGCCATTATTCTTTGTTGTCTAGTCAAAGGACAGACCTATTAATGGAGAACAAAGTAACCTGTGTTGCACCTGTGTGTATTTGTGTGTGTGAACCCTGCAGAAACCTGTGCCGGACCCCCCCTACATCCACCGCCACCACCGTGTGTGTACATACAATCGTACCCGCCACATGACCGCCCGCCTGCCGGGCTGCCAGCCCAACATCTCCCCTCTCTACCACTATCCCATGGCTCTTCACTGCCACTGTGCCGTCTGCTCCACACAGGACACGGAGTGTGAGACCTTCTGATGGGCAGGACTCTGCTTTCATGTTATCAACAGTTTTACTGATATGATTGACACTGAATAAAACGATGAAATCAAGACTTTTGTGTGAGACTTTATGAGTGGGGATGACAGTAAGAGGTTTATATTCAATAAGAGAAAAAGACCTTAAGGAAGGATACTTGACATCTAGTAATCTAAAAATTAGTCTTTCTGTAGACTGAAATAACAAGCATGCATTAAATTTCAAAATAAGAGTTCTGTGATTTTTTGCCATGATGTTAACAACTGAATTTAAGAACATACAGATATATATACAAATATATATATATATATATATATATATGTATATATATATATATATATATATATGTATATATATATCTCAACTGTAGCTATAATTAGCTGTGATTATAATCTAAAGCATTACATACATTCTGCCCTGAGGCCCTAGGCCCTCAAGGGTCCAGAAAGCCTCGGGTTTATTGTGTGTATAGTTTATGGTAATTAGATATACATGCAATTTTGTTTGGGGATATTCACCAATAAATCATAATTTCAACTGAAATTGAAACTACAAGATCCTTTAACTGGAGCCTGTATTAATCTTGAGGCTCAAAAAACTGTTTTTCTGTAATACCTAATCAATATCTTCATTATTTGAGGTTATACCGCACTCACATGGTGCATATTCCTTTATAAATCTGTTTAATTGGTTTACTTAGAGGTGACGGTTGAAGGTTAGGGGTAAGTCATCAGGGAATGAATGTAAGTCAATGCAACGCCCCCCTTCAGTGATAGAAACAGGTTTGTGTGTGTGTAAAGTGAGAAGAAAAATCACATTGTCCACATAAATGACTTTACGGTTGCAGAATAGAAATTTATTGAAATACAATCTCATCACAAACTATACAGTGCATTCTTTCTCTTTTCATTTCATTGACATTTCCAACATTCTTTGGTTTCATCAATAGATATTATTTACAAAATGTCCTTTAGTTCAGTTCAATTCATAAATATAAATAAATTTTGTACATTCTTTGGTCTCTTGTCTGTGTTTAGTGGTTATTGCAAAGAATGAAACTACTTGTATATATGACCTTTATGTTGATTCCAAAGGCAATATATTGGCTTTTTTGGTTTAATACAAGTCAATGAAGAGATGACTTAACTGTCTTAAATGTAATGTGATGTTCTCATTCATTTTGGCATATTTTAAAATGTGGAAGTGAGGTGAAATCAGTGTTTTGGGGGTAGTGAGTTTGATGGATTATAATCCTGGAGTCTGTGTACTTTCACTTGCTACTGAGTCGCTCAGTATGAAAGGTAGCGTGACTATTTTTCATTTCTAGCTGCTTACAAAGTCAAGTGTCTGCTAAGCGTCAAAGCAAAAAAAAAAAAGAATTAAAAAGTAAAATTTGCCTGAAGTGTGAGTGACAGAATGGTTTAAGCAGCCTTTAACACAAATGTGCATCAATCAAGTTTTCTGGAAAAACCTCCCTTACATCACATTTTACACCAGCACACACAAAGAAACACACACACACACACACACACTCACACAAACAGCACATCTTTATAGACGTACAAACTGTAAATTTCCCATTTTAATTTCAAGTTCTGGGTGACTGATCCAGAGCAGGTTTTAACAGTCACTTGGTAGAAGCCAGATTCTTTTTCAATTAAATAAATTAAAGTGGATTTTTTTTAACATTCAAAACAAGTCGACATTGATAGAAAAAAGATAGTTACTGGTGCATCACTGAAACTCTTGTATTTCATAAATTTAAAAAGTTTGTACCGCTTAACTGGCTAAACTGTAATATGGTTCTGATCCTGGTGTACATTTGGTTTGCAGCATACTGTCTTGATGTGTCAGTAGCGGGACTTGCGGCACATGTCGCAGCGACACGCCTTCGCCGTCAGGATCTCTATTTCGTCGTGGTGGCGACCTCGGGGGCAGTCCAGGCGAACTTTGACCTGAGGGAAGAAGACAAGATGGACGACATGAACAACTGGCAAAAATGATCAGAAGTGGAGATTGTAGTCAACCCCTCTTATCGTTTGCCACTACACCTCCCTCCCCTCACCTTAGCATCCTTGCTGATGGTGCAGCATCGTGAAGCAGAGGTGATGTTGTGGGTGAAGTTGGAGGCCACCAGCACTGAGTATCTGGATGGGAAGGCGCTGGACTCGCAGTAGCCCACGCAGGCGTAGACCAGGTGGGTGCCTTTACATGTGCCACGACGGTCACTGCGGATGGTCACGTTGAAGGCTGGAGAGAAGAGAGAGGGAGTCTATTGTGATACCTTGATATAAAGAGCAGAAACTTGAGACTGATTAAGGTTCTCAACTACAATCACTGTGGATGCTGCTGTTCTCAAGACCACATTTCCCATAATCCCTGCTACTTCCTGTCAAAAGCAGTGTTCATCGTGAAAATATGCACATAAATGGATGCTGTTTTGGGGGACACTGAGTGCATTTCATTTCTGTGTGTGTTACTTACGGTGCAGGTGACACCCCGGGGTGAGGCCATCGTAGCTCCAACCAATAGGGGAGTAGAGCAGGAGCAGTGACATCACTGGTAGAACCAGCAGGCAGAACTGTGAGGTCATGCACAGCGACATCTGGATGGCAGCCTGGAGGGTCCAAGCAGAGAAGATCTGAGATTTAACTGTCTTTAAGAGGTTTTTATGCAAAATAATTCCAACTTTAATGAGTAAAGTGTAAAATGTTTTTAAGACATCATATTACACAACATGTAGCTGAAGGTAAGCTGTTCAATGGGAGGAAAAAACATGGTCAGAGGTTCCCAATCTGGGGGTCGGGACCGCCTGAGGGGTAGCCAGGTAAATTGGAGGGGTTGCAAGATGATTATCAAGATATGAAAGAAGGGGAAAAACATTTCTTACTACACCACATAATGTTTATTTTTTGAGCTTTTCTCAAATCTTTGCTTTTGGTCTTGTAAAATATTATAAAGTTTTACCTCTTTAGACTTTTAAAAACGATTCAAATGGTTGAGCTGCTCACAGTTCATACACGTATACAACCTGTGAGGTCATGAGTAGTGTCACGAGTCAAAAAGGTTGGGAACCAGCCATCTAGGCCACTTCAAAGGTCTTGATGAATCTTGTTTTCTGAGCTGAAGAAACTGAAGAAGCCGTGGCCTTCTCAAACACTGAGTTTTCACTCAACCTGAGGTGATCTTGCCCAGAGCCCCCTCCTTAATCTACCAAGGTTATTTCCCATCCTGCAGGTCTGCCTGTGTGTCACTCAGCTGAGTAACAGCTAATGTGAATAAAAACAATACTGTCTTTATCTTTTCAATCTGCCTCATTTAACAGCTACCTGCTGACACACGTACGTACACAATTTTTAGCTTACACCGACTCGTACAAACGTACACGTAGCTGCACTCCTGATAGCAGCCCCATAATCAGATACTATACATGGATAAAAATTAAATAGAGAAAAGGTGAAGGATCCGTGTGTATCTGTTTTCCATGTTAACCCACATAAGCATGAACGCGTACATATATCGTATGTGCACACATGCATGCATGATCTTGAGTGTCCACGGA
The DNA here is from genome assembly GCA_003416845.1 of Oplegnathus fasciatus. Taxonomy (NCBI): domain Eukaryota; kingdom Metazoa; phylum Chordata; class Actinopteri; order Centrarchiformes; family Oplegnathidae; genus Oplegnathus; species Oplegnathus fasciatus. The sequence continues at coordinate 463,074 of NTHP01000031.1, forward strand.
TGCACGTGCTCATGCCCCCCTCACACACACACACACTCCAACACGTGTGTAAACAATAAAGTCATGTTTTCCTGGGAATTTGGTGATCCTGACCCTTGCCCCCCCAAAATAGCAGCTCTTTCCAGCTCCGCTTCCCTCCGACTGGAGCGTTGGGAATTGGTGCTGTGGTGATGGCGGAATGGCCCTGGGGACGCCATTAACGCTGCTGGTACGACCAAATTAACGGGTCAGGACTGTGTGTGTGAGTGTGTGTGAGGCCATTAACCCCGTGTCAGCTGGTGGGGAAGGGGAAATGCTTGGCTTTTTTCCTCTTATGTGGGGTTTCCTCGCCTGAAGGTTTGGCTTGTCTTTGAGGAAAGTGGGTTGTAATACGCTATGCCCCGCTTTGGAAAGTGATAGTGGGAGGGCTTGTGTTCAAGACCACCAATACACCCTAACCCTATCCTTAAAGTGCTTGAAACAATACTCCATACACACAAACACCTTATTGAAATCATGTCATCAGTGGACACACTGCCCATCCTCAGATCAGTTATGTATCATAAGCTACCTTCAGAACTGAAAGACTGTCATACACCTTTGCTAAAAGTTTTAACCTAACTTTTAATTGTTTTCCTGGAAAAACAATTAAAAGTATACAGAAATTTGGCAGGTGAGAGGTGGAAATATTTCAATGTAAATCACCCAAATGATCCTCTGTTCTCTTAAATGTAACTTTGTTTGGACAATTCAGTTCAGACCAGGTGCTGATCTAGAAGCTGCAGAAGACCAGTTTATTTTATTTAAAAACTATAAAATTGCTGTTACATGTAGATGTAGTTTGGACCATCTGTATCATTACACACAAGTGCAATTGCCCTTTTTTCAAGGACCTGAAACCTTCTACTTAATACTGAACAAACCCAGTGGGGTGTAATTTAATACGTTTTTTTTAAGTAGCATTCGCATCTTGCTGTGAATTATCTGTGCCAAGGTAAAAGATGTTCAGCCTTAATGACAGGGAAAGTACACTATAAATAGCATAAACTCAAAGGAGAAAGATTTGGTCTCATCTGTCACTTTTTTCTTTGCTTTTTTTTTTAAGAATAATGTATATAGTCCATCATCTAAACAACAATAATGCTAAGTAGTGAGGAGTTTCAAAATAAAACCCTATAAACAAGGCAAAAATGACTTATGCATACTTCAGGAACACCTCTAAATATTAACAGCTTAAGTACTGATAGAAACATACATGTAGAAGATCTGGATCATAATGCAAGTGTGAAATATAAGGAGAGATAAAAGCGTTAAAGGTGTATTTTCCCCAGATTTACAACTTGTAGATGAGAATTCTCTTCATATGCAAAAAGGAGTCTCTATAAGAAATATAAGAATCTATAAGAAAGCAACAACTGATGCACTACATTTTTTCCCAGATGTAAAAAGGAGCTCAGTCTTACCTGAAGACGTAGAGCAGGGAGAGCAACTTCTCGAGTGCAGGGCTGGTGTGTCGGCTGACAGGTGTGTGAGAGTGTGTGTCTGTTCTGAGCCTCGAGCAGGCATATAAGTAGCACAGGTAAGAGTGATGGCACTTATAGCTGTGGACACACCCACAATTAGAGAGCCGAGAGTGTGTGATCTTTTTTTTTCTTCTTTTCTACAGATTATCTGTCTTCTCCACTCTCTGCACTTTCTACCTGCACAAAAAACCATGAAATTCTC
>NTHP01000031.1:467213-483109 GCA_003416845.1 Oplegnathus fasciatus
ACACACACACACACACACACACACACACACACACGCACACACACACACTGTGTGACTCAGCGGGGTGACTGATGTTTGTATCGCTCAGTGGCCCTGTCGCTTTCGGCTGCCGTGGAAACCGTGGCGTCTTGAATAACTATAATATCATTAATGTGTCCGCTTCCACTTCTGCCCTGTTATTGTAATCTCAGTGTGTGTGTGTGTGTGTGTATGTACATCTGCGCGCGTGTGTGTGAATAAAAGTATATAATGTATGTGTGTGTCTGCATAGCAGAGTATGATGTGTGTGTTGAACTGAAGTTGGGGTTGATACAACTGTGTGTGTCTGTTATTTCAAGTACTATATGTGTGTGTATCATTATGTCTGACAGGATATTGTGTGTGTGGTCAAAGTGTAGATGAAGTAGATGTGAGTGTAAGATAAATTGTGTGTGTGTTATTTTGGGCTCTATGACAATATAAGGAGAGGATTAGGCAAAGTTTTCCTGTTTCTAAGATGATGTTTTAGTCCAGTTGACCCATTTACCCCCATATATAAACACACGCATGCACACACGGACACACACACACACACACGCATGTCTCTTTCATAAAGTCAATCAATAACCTGCTGATTTTTTAATGTTTTTTTCATACAAACATCAATTCTAAACATACAAATGTTTGTGTGTGTGTGTGCATCTATAAGACTTAAGACATAACACACACACACACACACACACACACACACACACACAGATAGAACATTTAGCTAATTTAGATTGACAGGAGGAAAGTGGAGTTTCCACAAGGTGATACTCACTGAAGCTCAAGGTGTGCACTTATGAGGACACACAGACACAGACACACACACACACACACACACGCACACACACATTTACACAACACACAGGGGAGTGGAAATATTAAGAAAGAGCCGGCATTGTCTCGAACATTTACCAGAATAAAGCCTTCGAATGTGTTCCTGTGAATTCATTTGACGGTCTGCACGCTGAGGAAAGATGGAACCATCTGGACTAAACTGCTGCTTATTCACATTTTACACAACAGCTCCCAAAACTGCATTAAAACACACAAAAAGCACGGTTAATGCAGAATAATTACACAACTAGAGCCACTGCAAAGATTACTCTGAAGGTCGGTATAAGTGTAGACAAACCAAATTTAAGAGCGTTAGAAAAAAAAAAAAGATTCAGTTCCAGTTATTGCATGTGATGCAATGAAAACAATAATGTGAGGCAAGCTAATAGCATCTCCATCCATAATGGAACAATATAAAACTACATAAAGTCACAAAAACAACCATGAATGGAATACAAAGAAATAACAATATTTATTTCCTTACTGAATTAATAAAGAGCTACAACAAAAAGCTGATAAAATAGAAAATAGACCTTCCAACACTGTGGCAATAGTTCATATTTTAAAATAAATGAATATAATGGACACTCTAACAAGTAGGATAAGAGAACAAGAGCAAATGACTAATTAAGAAGGTGATCAATGGAGAATGAAGGAAAACAAACAGCTCTATCAAATACTGTTCCTGAAGAAACCAAAACACTTTCTTGTTTGCAGTGAAGAACGTTAACCAAACAAACCCCAGTGAGTTTCTGCTACTGGAACCAGTAAAGCCTCCCCCATGGCTCTCAGGGGTCTCTGAAGAACAAGGAGAAGGGGAAGATATGGCTGCAAAGAGAGAGACAGAGACTTTTACAGTTTGCTCCTGTTAACAAACTGCACATAGGATTAATGCACCTGTGGGCTCGTCCCATACAGCTGCTACTATGTATCATCACCGCCATAAAACGACGACATTTGTAAGACTGCTTGGTGTGCTCATCCAACGTGGAGATACTTTTGTCAGTCTTTTATGTGCCTAAGGACATCTGGCGTCTCAGCTTGTCTCAACAGACATTACACAGGAATATTGTAATTTCGGTGCTTATAATAGCTGGATTTCCCCGATTTTAATCTTTGACAACTTTATTCTTGCAGACGTGCAGCACCAATTAGCTCTTGTTTCTCCTGTGGGTGCAAAAGTCAATCAAATCTACAAATCGGACGGTGACATCACCATCATCTCCACAGGTCTGAATCTGGCTGTGTGCAGATTTACAGATCTGCTGTTAGGGTTCATTTTTCAGCTTTTGCTTGTAGCGTGCTAGTGAGATACTGCTTCCTGTTGGTCTGGCAGCTCTGAGCCTGACCTCAAGCTGAAGGTCTACGTCCTTCCCACTGCGCCGTCATACCAACCTGACCAGTCGGGTCAGAATTCCTGGCTTCACAGGCGTCCCAGGGGCCGAGTCTGCATTTTCTCCCATCTCATCACCCTCCTCCTCTCCCATGTCCTGTGTTGTCCCAGAATGCACTTCACCTGGAGTCCCACTTCCTCTGACCGCGCTGACACCAGATTTCTGCTGGGGTTCGTCAAACCCCTTGGTACCTTTCTGTGGGAGAGGATAAGACAGAATATTAGACTTTTTTTTTTACAGTAAAACAAATGTAATGGAATCGACCGTTTGCTAGTTCCTCCCAATGATTGTCCAATCACAGCTTTGCAACTATAACTACTGTGGCTTTGGATTTCTCCACATGTTGAAGCATAAGCTGCTAACGTTAGCATACCCGGCTAACTAGCTTGCTAACTATAGTAGTAACACAGCCTTACTTCCAAGGCAAAGAGTTAGCATATGATTAGCTAACTACATTATTATGTAAAGTTACAGTATATTATGTATTTCTAATCTATAGAGAACATCTAAATGGCATTTTGTTGGAAACAAAAACAGTTTGATATTAATTTTTTTCTTATACTGTACTAGGTCTCACTTGTAAAAGAGGTTTTAATCTCAATGTGACTTCCTAGTTAAATAAAAGCTATAATAAAAATACTAACTAGCTCTACCCTACAATACAAGAGACATGCTGCTGCTATATTCCCACATGTTCACCGTGGATCATAAACTGGTGTGGATACTGACTCTTTACCTGGCACCAGTCAGCTTTAGCATTGGTCATTATACAGAATAGAGTTAGCATGATATTATGTATATAGCCATGTATGAATATTTATGACTTGTTTGCAAGTTTCTCATTTTCATACGAGTTAGCCGTTAGTTAGTTTCCAACCAACTCATGGAGTTGATGTTAGTTAGCTAACTAGCCAATTAAATATGCTAATGACAGTTGTCATGACACTTGCTGACTATGAGAAGCCTGCTTTTGTCTACTTCTGTCTGAAGTCGATGATCCATTGTTAGCATGAATTTTGAGTGGTAAATCTGCCAGTGTTACCATCACTGTAAACTGCATATGTGCCTTACTAGAATGGAAACTATGAGTGGCGCTAACAGACAATTGGATTCCTCCATTATGCCTCAGTGTCAAAGTGTCTTCAGGAGCTTGAATTTGAATTGAATTCATTCAGAAAAATGTGCATTTGAAAAGACTGTATTTTTTCTTGGCCTTTCGACTACACTCCTACAGAACATATGCTTAATGACAACCTTTATTGTTCAAACTTAATCCTTCTTAAAGCTTGTAGACTTGTGCTGGCACTTCCGTCTCACAAAATAAATAACTCAGTGGGCTGACATAATTAGTTTAAATCATTTTTTCCACTTGAAAAAAAAAAAGTCAGAGTGGACAAGTGTAAAAAAACACAGGATCAGATAAGATGATGGGCCATGGAGGGAAAGCGAGTGGGGGCGGAGGGTAATTTTGGGACTTGTTGCTAATCAAACTGAAGCACATCACCAGAAACACACACTCTCTCACATGCCCACAATTACACAGGAACACGTACACTCTCTGTCTGATGTAATGCTATTATTAACCTTAATTGCACTTGTTATCCTACCTGTCTGCGCTAATGTTAGCCTGGGGCTCCAATAAAGACAGAAATGCTACAAGTGTGTGTGTTTATAAATGTGGTAGAGAGGAAACGAAAGAGTGTTACGAGATTGAAATTGGAAGATGAATTGCTGGAATCAATTCATTCTAAACAACCGTGGTTTGAAATGACTGACATTTGACATTTAAGAGAGTGACAAATCAGTTAACCAGTTAAATGTGATGAGTAGAAGACTGAAATGAATGAGTAAATGAAAAGAATCACCTTGACAACATGTCCTGGATCTTCCTTGACCTCTCCCGCTGCACGTGGTCTTTTCACATGCCGCCTGCTGAAAGTTGGACACAACCAAGTTTATTCTTACATTAAAAGAACAATTACTGTAGTGAAATCTTTGAAAGTGTGGTTTACTAATGTCAGCCACATAAAACTTTGTACAAGTCAAATACTTTTACTTTTTACTTTAAAATAAAGTTCTGTTTCATTTCATTGGCTTTTATGTTTATGTGGTGGTCATTAGAGAGCCAGAATAACCTACATACAGTCCTAGTTATTTGGATTCTTAGGCTAGTCTGAGACCCACTACTTATATGAATACACATTCAATGAACAAGACTGTTCTGTTGGAAATGAAAAGGAGTAATGTGAGATAAAGAAAGAGAGGACGATGCTTGACAATCTCAGTTTCTGCCATCAAGCTTTGTGTCTAAATTTAGTTTATCTGACATTTTAGTTTATAACAGAATTTGAACAGAATTTACACAATTTGTGTATCAGAATAATAATATAAAAGCATATAGGAATAGGGTCTGCTAATGCCATACAAAATCAATGCCTTTGGTTACATGTTGGTGAATTAAAATGACTGATCTATTAGATGCTCCTTGTTGCAGCATGATTGCTACAACAGGGTGTTCTCTTAGATATTTTTTGGTAAAAGATGTGTATGAAAATATGCACCTTGTCAAATACAACGCATTCATTTAGTAGACATTTTTCTCCAAAGCGACTTACAAGAAGTGCATCCAGCCTCAATAGAAGCAAGAGCTAGATGGCATCAAAAATATTTCAAATCTGGCAGTGCTGACAGCCTATCAGTGGTTTAAATATTATTGCTTCTAATTGACCTGAATCCAGAAATAATCTACATCAGGTGAATTTCTGAGGACAAGTTGTTGATGAGTTGTTGAAATGCCCTCGAGCACAGTGAAACTTTTTCTTTTCTGTGTTTTCTCGTGACTAAAGACAATCGCAAGATTTTCTTCAGTAAGACTCAACTGTGTTTCCCAAATCCAAGACTGCGTAAAACACAAGAGCTCACATGAGTCGGGGCAAAAACAAATCAAGGTGACAATTCATTCTTCCAACAGAGCACCCAAAATGTTCAGGAGCCAAAGCTTATCAACTGCAATGCTTTGTATCTCCCATGCCTGAGCTGCAGCTGCAGAGGGCCATGAAAATTCAGCAGAGCTTCAGCTCCACACGTCTAAAATTCACAGAGTGGCAGACCATCAGGCTCAAGGCCTGTGAGAAGGAAAAGGCCCTTTACACAACCGAACCAAATACTCCACAGAAAAGGGCCCTGAGCACCAAGGTTGCAGACAAGAATGAGACAAGGACATGCAGCTTCAGATTCTGGATAATAAGAACACCACGGAAGAGGCCTGCCTCAAAGTGGAAAATGTTAGACAAAACTCTACTAAGGGAGAAGAAGATGGCGGCTCAGCAGGAGGCAGAAAGTGCAGGCAAGCACATGGTCATGGCTGTCCTGACCTAGGCTGGACACCAGCTGTCTCCTCAGGGCTCTGAATCAGACAGAGAAAGAGAGGACCAAGAGCAAGACTAACATGTGGGCAAGATTTCCAAAAGGGTGACTTTTGCTGAGTAGAACAATCAATACCCTGATCCTGATCGGGAAGGGCAGAACGTATAAAAAGAAGATCTGACCAGGACTCAAACACTTTCTTCCATTCTATCAAGCAAATGACCCGAGGTTCGCTCAACGATGCCACCAGTCAACAACAACTATTCAAATTTTAATCGACAAAACAGATCAGAAATATCTTTAAAACAACGTACTGCCTGCTCATTTTGTACAGAATATAAAGCACCATAGTCGAGAACAACAGCATAGAAAAAGTGTTGAGAACACATATAGAAGCTGTCATTTTCTGTCCATTCAACGTCCACACTTGTTCTTTGAAACTCATTATTTTCTGTTCCCTTTTTTTCCAGCAGGTTTAACACAAAAACAAACCATCTGTCTCTCCAGGGCATCATGTAGACACACACACACACACACACACACACACAGCAGTATGTAGGAAGCCTCTGAGAATAGAAAGGACACATACTGCTGACAGTGTGTGTGAACTTGTACCTCTGTCTGTTTGTGTGTAGCACCTTTGTGAGGACATGTGAGTGTACTGGTCAATGTGGTGAATATAATTCAATGACTAACTTGATTTCCTGTGAGCTGGTAATGATGCTCGAGGCCCTGCTGTTTGCAGGATGTTTACACAGTTTGTGCATCTGAGTGTGTGTTCCTCCAGTTAAAAACAAGGAGACAATTCTGTTTATATAAATTAAACACAAACGAGGTGGAGAGTGTGTGTGTGTGCATTTTAAATAATAATTTTCGCCCCACTGATCTGACTGTCAGTGTGATTGAGGTGGCGCCCGTTCGCCTCTTGTCTGTTTCATAACTGCGAGAATCACTGGAGCGTGTGTGTGTGTGTGTGAGTGTGTGAGTGTGTGTGTGTGTGTGTGTGCGAAACAGGGCAGTTGTCAGAATGGATGTCTTAGTGATTTTATGAATAAGAACACTCATTTTCATCTCTTCACTACCTGTGCATACAGGTGTGTGTGGACGTGTGTGATGCTAGAGTGAACAAGCTTCCTTTTATTCCTCCCATCACCTCCAGTGGCACGTTATCCACATCAGCACCCTCATAACAATACATACTGTTCACACGCTGAAGGGGAATAAAGAAAATAAGCAATGACAGCTTATCAGTTTATATAATGTCTGCTGTATTTCTACTGTCATGTACGTTCACTGCACATTGTCTGCAAAATCAGTGGAGAAACTTTATGGATACAGAGCAGATGTGACAGTACTGTTGCACTGCACAGATCTCACCCTATAAGGCAGTTTTGGGGAAATAAATAGGGTCAAATTTAGTCAATACATCTTCTAAACATTTAGCCACGATCACTTGGAACATTGTAAAAACCACAAATTCATGTTTTCTTCAGGTCAACACGCAGTAAATGTAGCTGAAGGTTACAGATTAGCTCTACAGTAGTAAAGAGAGCGCTCACCCAACCATAGAAACGTTACTTTCAACCTCCATGTCCTCGATTAAGTCCTTTATTATGGCCTCCTCTAGTGGTGAATCACTTCTACGGCGCTTTGACTGGGGCTCACACACAGAGGGGAATTGCTGTGCAACCTCTTTCTCCTAGAAAACACACAGTAGTGTGCTGTGTATGATACATGGCATGGGGTGGATACTGTATCATTTGTACACAACTGTAGGTGTACAATATAAAACAATACAACACAACAGCCTTGCAACAAATCGTAGTTTTGTGTTGGTAATGTTCAGTTCCTATTGACCTATTGTTGTTGCATTGCACAGTGTCGTATTGTAAAGCGTACATTGTATTTATCTCCACAATATTCATCTTTAGAAATAACTCTGAACATTACAAGGAAGTACTGACAAGGGCTTTTTCTTTCCTTTCACTGACACCTGGCGTGTACCATCTCAGACAAGACAGTAAAAGATAGTAAAACTTGAACACTGTATTCTCACTTTGTTTTATGTGAGTAACTGAACAACAACTCACTGGGCTCAACTTCTCCTCTGCTTGCTTTCCTGAAACAAGATAAATACAAGTGAGACATCAACATGCCTGAATAGTTTGTCTTTTTACTGCACTGAGATTCAAAATGTCTGTTCTTTATCACACAGCCAGTGCTCGCTAACAGGACTATTTATGCTTTACAGGCTCAGGAAAAAGGCACCACCTCCCAACCCTGCATCCGCCCTTCATCTGCACTTGACTGTCAGTATGTGTCACTGTTACTGGTGAACCATATCTCTTTACAGGATGTATTTTGTAAGCACTCTTGCTCATGTGTGTTCATCCTCACCGTTCTGCACGTTTCTCTCCAGGTAGAGGGTAAGAGCAAACGGGTAGACGCTCAGCTTCCTCTCGCACTGTTTGCACATCACCTTGAAGACTCCCTTCCACCGCTTCTTATCTGGTAGCTACAATTAACAAAATACAGCGAACTTGCATTTTGATCATCACAATGGTGCGCAAGTAGAGGATCAGTAGCCGTAAAAGATACAAGGGAAGGCGGTGAAGTGGGCGCTGGAGAAGGGTTGAAGATTGTCCAGGTTGCCAAGAACAGTTCTGATAATTTCCTGAAAACAGAGAAGAGAAAGAGTTCAATTTACTGTGAAAATAGAGAATTAATTCGATAAAGAATAGTGTGAATGACAGTGATTCAACGCAATGTGAACGCTGACAGAGGTGAGCAGTATCCATAATTACCTGCAGTTCCTGATCGAAGCAGTTTCCTCCCATAACCTCCTCTCCACTGACAAAATATACACAATATCATTATTTGTTTTGTTATATGTTTTGGTATTTCCAAATGCTGCAAAGCTGATTACAGTATAAGGGATTGTATACATCAGTGAAAGCGTTTTGCTGATGCAGTACATGCATTAAAAGGCTTTGACTGTGCACAAATTCAAACGTTAAGAAGATGTAGCGCTGGAATCCTGCTGAGCCTTGAGTGTCAAAAATATTAGGTATAGTTTAAATAAAAAGATTCTTCTTCAGTCACAAGGAAAAAAGGCTTTAAGGCATTCCAGGATCACTTAGGACTCTTATTCTAGGCCGTTATCCCTGAATAAAGGCAGGCAGATCCTTGTGGGGCCTTAGATGCTCATGTTTTGCAGATGAAACGAAATGTCAAGGCAAGCTTAAGAAACACACATCAGAACATGTAACTGTAGCCATTACAAGCAGCAGCGTTAAAAAGAATGGAGTTAAAATGGAGAAAAAAGATCAATGTTTCCTCTCTTGCCTGCAGCTCAGCCATCTCCCCGACTGCTTTTGAGATTGAAGAACATTTTGCAGCGCTTTGAAGAATTGAATCTTGAGGAGAAACAGGGGAAGGGAGGGAACCAAATGAGTGGCTGCAACATGGATCAATAGTCTCTCTCTTGCTGGTATATGTTTGGCTCATGGGTTTTGAGCTTGTGCTGCTTTGCTCTGCTTTCAAGAAAAAAAAGTGAAAAAGAGAAGGAACTACTAACAGGGAACAGACCTAAAGAATGACAGAAAAATAATTACTCCCGTCCCTAGTCTTTGTTTTAGGTTTGGTCTTAAAATATTTTCCCTTTTTTCTCAAGCTATTTTTGGTCTTGTAGGTTCTTCCCTTGGAAGTGTCTCGGGCTTGGCCACAAGTAAAAAGCACAACTAGAGAAATTATTTCATTTCTGGTTATTAACTGTCATTTCAAATGTAATTTCTAGCCCACTACGTCCATTAAATCCCATCTCTAGCTAGGTATTGGGTACCCTATTTCTTCTGTCTCTGTCTTCTCTTTGTCTTGGCTCCCCTTTTATCCTTCAGTTAAACAGGTAAACGCCTGACTTGGGATTTGTCAGTGGTCTTGCTCTCATATTACACTTCTTGCACTCACCAAAATGGGAGAACACTGCTGGAAGGAAGACTAGAAATTAAGTATAAATGTGAGGCTGTGAAGATGTAAAAGAGCAATGTCTGTCTTGCCTGTAGCTGCTGCCTCCTCTTATCTTGAGCTTGTAGATAAAACTACCAGCTTTGATGAGTCGAGTCTCAGGGACAGGGAAGGAGAAGGCCTGCAGTGGCATAGCTGACCTGAAGTGGTTTGGGCAACAAAATCAGAAAATAAACAGATGTATTATTTATTAATTGATGGTCTGTTGGTTCAGGGGGCAACCAAAATACATCACAGAATACATCACCGAGGAAGATGCCGAATTGGTTTAGCTAGCTAAAGCAAATGTAAGATATGGCAGGTTATAACCCTGACTGCTTTCGCTCATAAACCCCGTCAGAAATTATTCTCTCTTTCTCTCTCTCTCTCTGGCTCTCTCTCTTAAAATTACCGTAATGTCTACAGAAAATGTCGAGCATGAAATTGGGGGGTCGTCCACCAAACTTCGCATCAGACTTCACCCTCCTGCAGGACGTCAACAGTTAAAACCGTGACCGTCAATCAATCGCGCGACTCGCCTCGAGATTCGCTGGACAGGGCGAATTCCCGCCTTCCGGTCGTCTGGCTTTCTTTGATTAGCTGGATCTTCTTCCAATCAGCGGCGTCAGAAAAGGGTGTCACTATGGTGACACCGCCAAAACTGTCACATGACTGTCAGTGGCCCATGTGTAGCAGGGGAAAGATAGAAGTGTTTTTTTTTGCTCATGGCATTTCATTGACAGTTTTTATGCGCCCCTCCCTCAAAAGATTTAATCTGAAAGGGCTCAAAAGGTGAGATTTAATATTTATTATGTTTAATGCTGGCATCCGTATTTAATGGCGTCCCCCAGTTCTCTACCTTGTAATGCAACTGTTACGTTTCTACGTCTTAATGAATTCTGCGTCACCATAGATGTCATATTCCAATGTCGTAACATTACATTACTGTATCAGTGTTTGTGCTCATATATTGTGACGTTCAAATGTTCTAAAACAGCATCATTGTAGCATGCTACAGAGCTTTGTGACGTTCTAACATTTTAACACTGGCTCAGTGTACCACCTGCATTGTGACGTTTTAGTGTTCTAACGCTGCATCATTGTTCTACACGTTCGAACACGTTCTGCACTCATAGCTACGTATTGACGTTCTAACGTTCCACCACTGCGAATTGTTACAATATTTATATGTATATAAGTAACTGTATAACTTGTTCTAATTATGTTTATTGTATATACAGTATGTTCTGTGGGTGTAGCGTGAAGGGGAGGAGCTACAAATGCCAAAATAAATAAACCTTGAACCTCGATTTATACTTAAAGCCACATTGTGACGTGTTCTGAAAGTGTGTACCAAACAATGTTTGTACTCAGTGTCACACACACAGCCACATTGTACACCTAGTTGCAGAAATCAGTGTAACCTTTCTGCTTCTCCATCTAGTGCAGTACCAGTCCCAGTACAACCGTGTTGATATTTACTTCTCAAGAAAATCTCCCATTTATTTCTCACTCAACTCTCTCTCCCTCTTTAACATTGTTGGGTAGACTAAACAGTCCAAACAGGGTACAAAGAAAAAGAAGTGCCTTTCAGATCAGATGTCCTCCTCCTCCTCCTCCTCCACTACCCCCTCTGTCCTCCTAAATACGGGGGTTCAGATGCCCATCCTGGGTTTGGGGACCTACAAGTTGTTGAGTCCTGAAGATGTCAACCGGGCTGTGGATGCTGCACTGGGTGCTGGTTATCGGGCCTTTGACACTGCAGCCGTCTACCAGAATGAAGCTGAGTTTGGCCGAGCCCTGAAGGAGGTCCTGCCCAAACATGGCTTAACCAGGGAGGATGTTTTCATAATCAGGTGATGTGTATAAGCTCATTTAACTTCCAGAAGAGCACAGCATGTCAGTCAAAAAGCGAAAAAAATATCCTCTTTGTAATTTAATACAAATGTTGTGTTTATCTGATTATTGTAGCTCAGTAAAATGAACAAGCATGCCTGAACTGGCTGTGGTGTCATACCCACATCACATGATGAGACCTTATGGAGGCTCAGTATGAAGTTTGACTCTCAAATGAAACAGTGTACAATTCTCAACAACCCTCCTCTCTCTCTTCTCCCTGCAGTAAGCTGGACCCTGAGAATCAGGGTGAGAGGGCCATGGAAGGAGCCCTCCACAGCCTGTCTCAGCTGGACTTGGGTTACATTGACCTATACTTGATCCACTGGCCTGGCACAAAGGGTCTGGCAGTGACTGACCTACGCAACCCAAGTAAAGAGTTCAGATTAAGTCAATGTTTCCCTTCATGTACTGAAATATCACTGGAAGCATAACTGTATGTGCTTTCTTTCTGTGGTCAGGTGTACAGAGTGTTTTATAAGTAAATCCTCCATAATGTAGTTGTGTACTTGAGTAATACTGATGATGAGGTCCTAAATTAATACTTGATTCCAGGCAACCGAGCTCAGAGTTGGGCCACTCTGGAGGACCTGCATGCCCAGGGGAAGCTGAAGGCCATAGGAGTGTCCAACTACACACCTGCACACATGAGAGAACTGATGCAGAGCTGCAAAATCCCTCCTGCGGTGCTACAGGTAGAATGCAGAGCAAAAGGAGGACAGATAACATATAATATACATAAAAGTACACAAATGCAAAAAAACAAGCTTATGCACTTTTTCCTGCTTCAGGTAGAGTTTCACCCAAAGCTGTGCCAGACAGAGCTGAGGAGTGTGTGTGAGGAGTATGGAGTGTGTTTTCAAGCGTACTCCTCCTTGGGGAAAGGAGCGCTGGTCACTGACCCTGTGGTCATGGAGGTGGCAAAGAACTGTGAACGCACACCTGCGCAGGTAAACACACACACACAAGGCATCTTGCTTAACGTCTTTTCGGGCCAGCCTCACCTACTCAGTGATCAATAAATAAAATTTTTTGGCACACACAATCAATCTTTTGTTCCCCTCCAGGTCCTGTTGCGGTGGGCTGTGCAGCAGGGCGTCCCAGTGCTCCCCAAGTCGTCAAATCCAGACAGAATAAAGGACAATGCCAGGCTTTTTGACTTCACACTGACTGACGCAGACGTGGACAGACTTTCAGCTTTGGACTGTGGACACAAGTACTGCAGGGATCCATCAGATGTGGTTTGATAGACCACTAGTAGAACAAACATTGGCTGCTGTTCTTCAGTTCTGACTGGCAGTAATCCAGTGGTGGGAAACCACCAACAGAAAAAGTTGGAAATTGGACTTTAGACAGACAGCTCAGTTAATGAAGTTTTTCTGGGTTGCCAGCAGATTTTATTTGATAAATGCACTTGGCTAATGTGCTGAGGATTTAGGTAAATGTATGTACTGAGATATCTGAGAGTTCAAGTAACATTTTGGACGACACTGGCCATAAGTTGCTGTGTTCATTGTGACCCATGTGCCATGAAACACTGACAGCCTTTTCAGGCAGTACCAAAAAATGTTTTCTGTCATTTGCAAATCTGCCAGTGTGCCTTAATTTTAGGACTAGTTCCATTTATTCTTTGTTGCTTCATACTGTTCTTTAACCATACTCTTACAAAATAATATTATGGCTTTTTGTGTCCTAGCTTTGCCATTTGAATTGTTTATGAATTACCACAAATGTGCAATAAAAAAATTATGACATTTTGTGTCCTCTGTACTGGAGAATTTGGAAGAATTACGTAAGAGACTCTCTTTAAAACCACTTTTAAAATGACTTATTCAGGACAATAGGCATTAGATTTACAGCTGTAGAGAAGAAGACATTCACAAAAGTCATTTAAACATTAAAAGGAATAAATAATGTGGAGGTGCATCTCTCTCTCGCCCTTAAAATGACCGTAATGCCTATAGGCCGCCCAGCAAGCGAACTTCATCCTCCTCCAGGGCGTCTACAGTTAAAACCGTCAATCAATCGCCTCGGGAGTCGCCGGACATGGCGAATTCCCGCCTCCCGGGCGACTGGCCTTCTTTGATTAGCTAGATCTTCTTCCAATCAGCGGTGTCAGAGGAGGTGTCACTATGGTGACGGCGAAAACCGCCCAAACGGTCACATGACTGTCAGCTGACCACGTGTAGCAGAGAGGAGTAGTTGTAAACATTTCTCCCTGAGTAGCTCACAGACTCTGTAGGTCAAAGTTAGAAGTTAGAAGACAGGTTACCTTTTTTTTCACTCGTGCCATTTCCTTTCATTGACACTTTTTTCTTTAGTACGCGAATAGACGACAGGTCGTTGCCCATTCATGCACCTCTGAATTCAGCTGAGAGGGCTCCAAAGGTGAGATGAAAATATTTATTATCTTTAGTTGTACATTGTAATGTTGCAACTGTGACGTTATTACGTCTTAATGAATACGGCGTCATCATATATGTCACATTCCAATGTTTGTTCTCACATATTGTGACGTTCAAATTTTCTAAAACGGCATCATCGTTAGCATGCTACATAGCTTTGTGACGTCCCAACGTGTTAACGCTGCGTCATTGTAACAATGTTTGAACTCCTTTGTGACGGCAAACGTTCGAACAGTGCGACATTGCAGTCACAGCTACGTCTTGACGTTCCAACGTTCCACCACTGCAGATTTCTATAATGTTTATACTTAAAGCTATATTGTGACGTCCCAGTGTTGTGAAAGTGTGTCATACAGTGTTTGAGCTCACTGTCACACACACACACACACACACACACACACACACACTGCCACATTGTACACCGAGCTGTTTGTACTCTCAGCTACTGATGTTTCACCACTGCAACACTACATAGCACTATTGGTACTCAGGTGCTACATTACAACACTATAACCTTCCTCTGTAATGAAACTGGTGGAAAAGGGTAATGGAAAACCTGCAGAAATCAGTGTAGCCTGTCCGCTTCTCTTTCTAGTGCAGGGCCCGTCATGGTACAACTGTGATAATACTTCTCAAGAAAATCTCCCATTTATTTCTCACTCAACTCTCTCTCCCTCTTTTAACAGTGTTGGGTAGACTAAACAGTCCAAACAGGGTACAAAGAAAAAGAAGTGCCTTTCAGATCAGATGTCCTCCTCCTCCTCCTCCTCCACTACCCCCTCTGTCCTCCTAAATACGGGGGTTCAGATGCCCATCCTGGGTTTGGGGACCTACAAGTTGTTGAGTCCTGAAGATGTCAACCGGGCTGTGGATGCTGCACTGGGTGCTGGTTATCGGGCCTTTGACACTGCAGCCGTCTACCAGAATGAAGTTGACTTGGGCCGAGCCCTGAAGGAGCTCCTGCCCAAACATGGCTTAACCAGAGAGGATGTTTTCATAACCAGGTGATGTGCATAAGCTCATTTACCTTCCAGAAGAGCACAGCATGTCAGTCAATAAGTGATCTTTGGGCTATTATAATACATAAGGCAGAATCTTTTGTTCCAGTAGTTTTATGAACATGCATGTCATCTTGAAAACAGCTGGAAGATAAACATATTGATGGAATATTTGTTTTATGATGTGAAACTAAATATCCTCTTTGTAATTTAATTCAGATGTTGTCTTTATCTGATTGTTGTAGCTCAGTAAAATGAACAATGCATGCCTGAACTGGCTGTGGTGTCATACCCACATCACATGATTTTTCTCAGACACCACATGGAGGCTTTGACTCTCAAATGGAGCAGTGCACAATTCTCAACAACCCTCCTTTCTCTCTTCTCTCTGCAGTAAGCTGGGCCCCAAGGATCAGGGTGAGAGGGCCATGAAAGGGGCTCTCCACAGCCTGTCTCAGCTGGACTTGGGTTACATTGACCTCTACCTGATCCACTGGCCTGGCACACAGGGTCTGGTAGTGGCTGACCAACGCAACCCAGGTAAAGAGTTCAGATTAAGTCAGTGTTTTCCTTCATGTACCAAAATATCATTTTAAGCATAACTGTATGTGTATTTATGTTAAAATAAATGTAAAGCATTTGTAGTAACTCTTTGCTTTTGCTCTTTGCCCAGGTGTATTGCGTGTTTTATAAATAAATGCTCCACTAATTAAGAGATTCGATCTGTCTTCTCATGTTCCTGCTCCACCACATAGTTGTACTTGAGTAACACTGATGATGAGGTCCTAAATTAATATTTGATTCTAGGCAACCGAGCTCAGAGTTGGGCCACTCTGGAGGACCTGCATGCCCAGGGGAAGCTGAAGGCCATAGGAGTGTCCAACTACACACCTGCACACATGAGAGAACTGATGCAGAGCTGCAAAATCCCTCCTGCGGTGCTACAGGTAGAATGCAGAGCAAAAGGAGGACAG
>NTHP01000031.1:491098-540199 GCA_003416845.1 Oplegnathus fasciatus
TCATTACTTTATATTCATGTAATAAATATACAAATGTCAATTAGATGGTAATCTGCATGAGAAAGAAAGAAAAAAAACATTATAATATAATAAATAATCATCCACTTATAGTGATCAATTTGACCCGGACAGACGTGATCACTATAAGATCACTGTACCTAATTCATGTACAATTAAGAAGTAGAATAAGATAGAAATACTCAAGTAAAGTATTTCTAAATTGTACTGTGTTAGCTTAAAAGTTGAGTTTCATTCTTCAGAATTGACCTTGGAAAGAACAGTTGACAAAAAATAAATAAATAAATGGACACAGATACATACAAAAAGACTGACATTAATGGAAATACCTGTTTGGGCTTGGCTCATGTTAGGTGGCCTGCCGACATCAAGTGAGTTTCATTCTTTCTAAGGACTCTTTCTTCTACTCTGAAAGGGATTTGCTGACAGCATAAAAAAAAAGGGGGGGGGGGCTAAAGGTGAATCAAAAGGAAATAGACAGGGAGGGCAGAACCCATGTTACACAACTGTTATGTGAGATTTGCTTTTGGCAGATGTTGAGGCTGATAAGGAAAGGCTGGGGCAAGAGACAGTAGACATGTAAGTGTAAACACACACAGATTATCCAGTCTCCTACTGAACATGAGTAACAAAATAGTCATCCAGGAAAGTGATTCATTTATACATGTGGTAAGACGCGTTAAACAACCAGCAAACCGATAGCAAAAAGCAGAAGAGGGCCTCGACACTGTGTTAAATCTTGTCTTGCCTTCTTTTTCTTCTCTTTTCTCTTCTTCCTTCCTTCTTCCTGAGGCACATAAGACGAGGACAGGACAGAAAATCCCACTGATCAGTTTGTTGCCATACCTCATATGAGCAGCAGGTGGGGAGGCAGGACTACAAACTGATCTGTTCTGACTTTTGCTGAGCTGTGTTCCTCTTCTTTGGTGACGCTGCTTCATCTCCTGTCACAGGTTGTTTGGTTCCTTGCACAAAAAAGGAAAAGTCCCACATGTTGAGTTTCATATTTAATTACAAGTGATTGCCATCATCACAAATTTTGCAACGTGCTGGAAATGTTTCATGATGTCAGGATGGGGATTACTCATGAAAATTGCATTATTAAATCCACGTAAATAGAAAAAACTGTTTCTCATTTCCTGAAATTGCAGAAATACTGTTTTTGAGTATTGCTTACGTGAAAGTCACGTTCTCTGTTCCTTATTATTTATACAAAATCATCACAGTAGAGCAATATTGTGTACAGGGTGTGTATGGCACTGCATATCCTCTACTGACTGTCTCTCTACTTTGCTCTCTTGCACTTTCCCCTCAGCGCAGGAGAGTCATCCATGTAATTATCTACCATTTATATCTAGAGCTGCCTCTTTACTCTTCTCCTCCTCTACACCATTCTTCTCTCCCCCCCTTCTCTTGCATTAAGAGCCTCTTGTGCGATTAGAAACAAAATTAGTCTGTTTTGCAAAGTCAGTAAGTGACACTTGAGTAGGAGGAGCACACCGCTTTTTGTGGATACTGTGACGGTATTCGAGGCGATGTGATGCAGCTTCTTCCAGCTCGGTGCATCCAAAGAGAACTAATGTGTGTTTCTAAGCTTAGACAAACATGCAGAGTCCGCACAGTCAGCTCTTCATACACTGGTGTAAGGATGGAGCAGCTCTAGAAAATGACTCGATTCTTTTGAACTCTATTTTTAGAGGGATTATAGAAATAATACATGGGAGTTCTCTTTTTGGTTGGATTGGGGTGCCATTTGAGAACCATACAGTCATTATCCATTTTAATCTGTGTGTGTGTGTGTGTGTGTGTGTGTGTGTGTGTGTGTCTGAGACAGAGTAAAGCCATGTATGCACTAACTTTGCAGCATTTAATAGCCGTAAAACTACCGTCCATAAGAGTGTGTGAGTGAGAAAGACTGATCTTTACACTGTTGCTTGTACACCAGGATCACTCTCACACATGCACGAACACACGGACAGAGTGTGTGTTTGTGTATAAGTCTGCTGGATTTTAGTGTAATCTGAAGGACCCATACAATTACCATCCATTTATATCTCTTTGTACCAACCTCGCCCTGCCTCCCTGCCCCTCATCTGGCGGTTATTTTGGGAAACGGAGGCGTATACACTCCCACACTGTCTCCAAACCACCACTCAGTGTGTGTTAGTGTGCCTGTGTGTGTGTGTGTGTGGCTGTTGAGAGCAAATGCAGCAGCCTTTCCAAGCGGCTCCCAAAATGTTCCTTCCAATTTAATGCCAGGACACTGCCTGTCTGCCGCCTCAGCTTCACTCACTGTCCTTTCAAATGTTTCCCCCCTCTCTGCAGACCCCGGTTCAGCCTATGTGGGAGCTGAGGAAGATGCAGAGCAGCTTTTGAATTATTTAAAGTGGGGGAGCTTAGAGAGTAGAAAAGAAAAGACGGTGTGAAAAAAGCCGATGATTTGGTTTCCCAATTCCAAAAAAAGATGAGAAGCACACCCGAAATACAGACAGCGTGTACCAGACACGGAGAGAGGGAGAGACGCAGACAAGGGAACTGCAGAAGCAACAGATGAAGGATGAAAAGTGAAGGCAGACCAAGAGATGAGAGAAATGTCTGAGAGTGCAGAGAGAGAATTAAGTTAATAGAAGCAGAAAAGGTGGCGGTAAATATAAGACTTTTGGAAGACTGCCAGACAGACATCAGAGGAATGGCACAGGTGTAAGAGACACGAACATGGAAAGAGCAAACTTAACCTACATCAGAGTGAATGCACTCCTCCTGCCCGCTTGTTCAACTTGAGGCCTTTCGTCATTGCTCTCAGTACATGCTCATTATATGCAAACCGCTCCCTCGCTGTATAACTAAGTAACTCTGTGATCACAGGGCTGGCATATGGCAGCTTTCTAATTCGATCCACCCCACCCTTGTGCAGCCCGCCGGTCTCATAACCCAGCTCTTCTTAAACTAAAGTTTTGGACTAAAAATGGGTTGACTTTTTCTCCAGTGGATAAAAGAAAATCAAAAATGCCAAGCTCAACATTTGATGTAGGACTGGTGTTCTTTATCTTCTCATCACAAATGAAAAATCTGTCATTGGGTTGAGGGAACTCTCCTTTTCCCAGTGCAAATAAAGTTGTGTTTTAAGAAGCCAACTCTTGTTTCTTGAAAACCCCCTAACGTTAAAGTTTGACATTTTGGGAAATGCGCTTTCTTGCCAGGACTTAGATGAGAAGATCAGTATCACTCTCATGTGTGTACGCTAAATACAAAGCTACAGTTAGTAGTGCTTAGCTTAGCTTAGCTTAAAGACAGGGAACAGGGGGAAACAGCTTGCCTGGCTCTGCCTAAAGGTAAATCTACTTCTAAAGTTTAGTAAAAAAACAAAACAAACGTTATATCTTGTTTGTTTAGTTCGTACAGAAACCGAAGTGTAAAAATGAACAGGGAAGTCACTGCACCTTACCAAGAAATAGTCCGGCACATAATCACCTGTAAAAGCTCAACTTGCCGTTTTAAACTCCATTTTTTGTACTTATTTAACAAACAAGATCTGACGTGTTAATTAGTGAGGTTTAGAGGTGCTGGTAGGTGGATTTGTTACCTTTGGACAGAGCCAGGCTAGCTGTTTCCCCATCTCAGTCTTTAAGCTAAGCTATAAGCTAAGCTAAGATAACTGTCTCCTGGCCATAGCTTCATACTAAGGTAACATTATAAAGCTGAAAATAGACAAAATAACTTTTTCTTCAAGAACCATCAGTATATTTCAAATAGTCTGTCTTCAGAGTTCTGGCTTGGCTAAAGGTTAAAACCAAGGTTAAAAACCTCTGCCTTGACTTTAATGGACACACACGCTCAGTCCCACCCATGCCTGTTCTCTGTCTTGTTAACTTAAAAGCCACACACACTCACGCCCTTTTTCAACCCTCTAATATCCTCAATTATGGTTGTCTTCATGTGGTCGGAGTGGTGTGTGTGTGCCCAGAGAGCTAATGTAGATATGTATACATGCTGGTCTGAAACATATGTACTCCTTATGTGGACTTTAAGGTGTACACTGGTACATGCCTGTCATTATATTGTCTAATGATAGTTGATGTATAGTTGTAGTCTGGTTGCAATGATCTGTTTCTCAGACCCTTCACCTGCAGTTCAGTGCATCCTGAAATATAGATGTATATAGATATAGATAAGCACAAGTTTCTATGTTTTAATTATTCACAGTTTGCTGCAGCTAAATAATAGATCATTAAGTAAGCATTGGCAATCATTACGATACAGTCGTTATCACAATGCTGCTTTAATTGTCTGCAGTTAATTTAGCTTTTGTTGGCTAATCAGTTTATGTTTGCCACTGTGAAGCTCTGCCTGCAGCACAATATATTTCCATGCTTCACTTAATTATCATGGTAGTGCCGCCATACTGTAAAGCCATTTCCAATGTCCTTGGCCAATTAAATCATAATTTACTGTAACACTGAAGTCTTATCAACTTAGTGGGGTGCAAATTTAATTGTAAAAGGCAAAATACAATCAACAATCAAAGATCAAAGATCAATCAATGCCACATTTTCTGCTTGTTTTATGCATAGAGAAATGTTCATGTTATACTCGATGTTTAGAGCTGCTGAAATTCCCTAACTCTACGCTAACTAATGCTAACTCTACCGTGCTCCTGAGCAGACACAAACTAATGCGAGTGACTACATTTCAGACTCAGTGACACAGCGATGCAGCTCGTCCAGTCAAAACAGTAGGAACTAATTTGGGATAAAGAGATCAGAAGAAGAGCGGACATAGGGACAATATAGCAAACAGAAAAAAATGGAACAAGGAGTGAAAAGCATCAGCAGAAATGAGAAGAGAATAATTTTTTTTGACATTTTCTTTCATTCTTTTGATTTGCATTGTTAGTAAAACAATAGTAGTAGTAAAAGTCATTTAGCAAAATTATTTAGCAAAAGAATTTTATTGTTACTTCAAATCTGTCAGTGAAACTCTTTGATTTGACCAAAAGTTTTAGCGTCTAAATTTAAAACATGTAGCTAAATTATTGTCTGTGCCAAAATACCTTATAATATAACTCACTTCAGTAATTAATACATTGATTTAACAAAGTTAGACTAAACTAAAAAAGGAAAGGTCTTTTCTTAGCAGGCAGAACCTATAATATATATATATATATACAGTATATATATATACTATATATATATATATACTATATATAACTATATATATATATATATATAACTATATATATATTTTTTATAATATTATGATATTGTAATGTTAGAGTGCCTGTAGGATGCCTGTCAACCTGCTAGTCACAGGCATTGTATCATAGCAAATGATGCTGATATTCTGTGTACCAATTATTGGGTCAGGTGACACTTGTAGTAGCTCTGCTCCATGCCCCTATTTTCCTTCCCATCTTTCACGCGAAGAGTGGGTAATCCATCCTCCTTAAAGATTTTATTTGCTTTGTTTTGACAGTGATGAGAGGCAGGAAATTGGATGGAGAGGAGCAACACGGTGCAAAAACAAGCCGCATTTTCAGCCCCGGTGAGAGAACATGGCATCTGCATTAGTAGATTTGTCTTCCGCATTGCCTTAATCCTCTCCCCCATCTTTCTCATTTCACCTACTCGCAGACTCTCAACATTTCCCCCTTTTATTCATTCATTGTCTCTCTTCTTCCATTTATCTGCCCTGGTGCCTCCATCACTGTCTGTCCATCTGCGCCTTTCTCTATTTCTGCTTCTCTCCTCCCTCTCATTTCTTCCCCCTGCTCTCTCTCTCTCTCTGCCTCTCTTTCTTGAAGTTTCAATTCTGCCTCCCTTTTCTCCCCCCTCCCCAATCCTTTCCTCCTCCCCCTTGTGTATCTGGGTTGCTGGCTGAACTAGTTCATGTAGAGCTTGCTAGCTGATGGCGTCATTGCTTCTGTTTAATTGATGTTGCTTGATAGAAACAAGCTGCTTGTTGGATTCAGTCAGGTGGTAACAAAATTTTAAGAGCCTGACCAGAAACAAGGCCGAGCTAAAAAATCAAAGGGTGTGTAAAACTTTTTGGGGTGACTGTGATTTCACATGTGGACCTTTTGTTTGGAGATAAAAGCTTTCCATCACATAAAATGTTCGGGGACACAGGATGGTGTAATTCATTCGCACTTCACAGTCACAGCACTGTGTAAAACTTTTGCTTTACCCCGATAGCACTTTTCTTTACAAAGTCGGAAAACTACTGTAAAATCCTGTTGAGGGAGCGGCACAATTACATTAACAACTCATTGAATGCTAATGAGAATGTACACTTCTGGCTCCAGCTAGTCCCAGTCAGCAGAACAGAGATGGGATAAGTAACTGTAACATTAGCATAACAATACAAATCTGCATAAAAATAATAAAATAAAAGCTCTGATAGATGGCCATCATTACAAGGAAAGGAATTGGAACGCATTTGCCAATAGCCCAATGTATTTTTCATCCCACTTCTCTTCCTTAAAGCCCATTATATTATTCAACTCAACTACATCCTTGCGGGTCCAGCCCCTTGCTGCAGGCTGTTGGACATTTCCATCAACTCAAAATGTCTGCAAAGAGGGATGCATCTCAGTTTTACATATTCATAAAGCACTAAGCTCCAAATTGCGATGTTAAAACAAGACGTGTACATAAAAAAAAGCAAGACGTGAGTGTCTGCATGCTTTAATGTGTCTATGTGTGTGTGTGTGTGTGTGGCAGTGTCCGTGTGATATGAATCATAGTGAAAGGTCAGTATTGCTTGAGGGGTGAAGAAACAGAGGAGACAGAAGTGATGAATTGCACTTTGGGACCATTTTCCTTGCAACACCCCAGGTTATATTGACCTGCGTGAATGTGTGTGTGAGACACGCAGAGAAAGAGCACAGGTGCATGCACACTGCACGTGTGTGTGAGTAAGATATTTTGCACCTGCATGCATGTTTCTGTTTAATATTTGTGTGTGTTTTTTTGTCTGTTATTGAGCAGAGACAAAGTTAGAGGTAATGTCTTTATGTTGCTTAGTGCCTGCGTGTATATAAGTTACAGCATAAATGAACATCTGAAGCTGAGTGTTTGTCTTTTGCAGACATGTACGCTGAAATACACTTGATCATTGTGTTTCAACTGAGGTTTCTTTTAGGGTGGAGTTGCAAATATGAATGTGCATGTTGCAATCCTGCAGGACGTTCTTACAGTTAACTGTACAGGCAACTGTAAAGTGGAACCGTCCCCTATGACTTGTTTCACTTGCCACAACTTCTCCTTTATCATTTTTAGGGTCAATAATGCAGCAACAAAGCGCAGAGGTGGAGAAGCTCAGTTTGTTTAGACAAAAAATTATTCTCATCGTGGCTGTGGTGAGGATGTACGTCATAGATAGGTGATTGATTATAAGAAAACACTTCTTCTTCTGTTTCTGACATTCAGTTTTACATGACCAGCATCATCTGGCCCTCAGAGTACATTTCCATTTTCACATTTTCACGAGTTACAATGAGATCAGGCAGAATACATGCAGGGATCTGTGTTTGTGTGTGTGTGTGGGTGTGAGTATGTGTCTGTCATGGATCTGATTAATCAGCAGCAACGCTGATCAATAACGCAGCAGGCTGATGGAGGTGGTCCACATCTCATCTGAATCTTTTGTGTGTGTGTTTAAGTGGATGGACACGGCCGTGGAAGCTACAGCGCATCGAGTGTGTGAGTGTTAATGCACGTAACAGCCACTCCCAGAGCCACGTAAGCACTCAGCAATCGACTTTTGTCGTGCTTGACAACCACCTAACAGCCAGAACGTCTCAACGACAAATGCTTTGATGCACTTGTATGGCCGTTAGCACTATTGTACAATAACCTGGTGTAGACTGAAGACAATCAACCAGTGGGTCCATGTGTCTGAACATGACAGTGGGTGTACGTACAGTATCAGCAGGCAAGGATGTATTATCCTGCATATTTTAGCTGGCGCGAGAGAGAAACGGTGTAGTGTGGCTGTGACGCTCATCTTTTCCCTTTTCAAATTATCAAGGCTCATTTGCTCGCAATCCTCCTCATCATCATTTAGTTGTGTTTCACAGCTCCCCTATGGACCGTACTCAGCACGACTTACAATTGCTTCTGTGGCCTGACACAACGAGTCTGAGGCGGCTCATGAATAATCGGGAGCCAACAAAGCTTTATAAGGTTAGAGATAAAGCAGAACGGCTTGATTAGTGGGCTACTGTGTAATCATATCCAATATTTGAGCTGTCTTCAGGAATACATGAGAGGATTCTGAAATGGGATTTGGGGAATCTGGCCTCTATTAGCCTTTATTTACCGAAGATAGTTTCTCTAATCGTACTAGCTCCTTTTCCAGCAACACCCTGCTACAAACTCATATTAGTATGTGGTTGAATTTTGCCACCATGACTTATGATACTCTTAGGAGAACAAATATGCCAGTCCAAGAAGTGAAAGTGATGTGATTGCAGTATAAAACTAGAAGTACATGTTTTGTACATATTTAGACACTTATTGTGAAATAGGGTAGGCTGTGATATGGCAAACGGGCTAACAAGGTCAAAAGGTTATTGTTCGACTTGGCTTCAAAGGAACTGTTAGATTGTTGAGTTAAAGAAAGTTTGGGGAAATTTGCTTTTTCACCCTCTTGCTGAGAGATAGATGATACATTTGGTTGTCACATCGCTCTGATATCTATCAGTTAGATGTGAGGCTGAAGCCAGCTGGTTAGCTTAGCGTCCGGCCAAGAAATACTCTGGCACATGAACCCAGTGAAACCACAGCTTTTCATTTTTGCCCTTTGGTTGTTGTATGGATGAAACAAAGAATAGATAATGTGTTAGTGAGCTTTGGTGGTGCTGGCAGGTGGATTTTTTTTTAGCTTTAGACAGAGCCAGGCGAGCTGTTTCCCCATGTTTCCAGTCTTGTGCCAAAATGTCACATTATTCCTTGAACTTTGTTTTGGGTCACATACTCAAATGACTTGGTGAGCTATGCAATTTTTAATTTTTATTCTCCAGAGAGAAAAAACAGCAACCCATTTACAGTCCCAAACCTTAGTTTAATAGCTGTGACTTGGTTATATGGTGAGGGTGCAGTCTGTAAAACCAAAACTTATTGTTTTTGTACAGCTTGAACACCTCTAAAGCTCTAAATGATCTCGTTTGTTTAGTTTGTAGAGAAACTGAAGTGTAAAAATGGTCCTGGCCAAGAAATAGTCCAGCACATAACCACCTGTAAAACCCAAACATGGTGTTTTTACACTTCGGTTTTTGTACAGCTTAAACAAACGAAATGTAACATGTGAATTAGTGAGCTTTGGATGTGCTTGCAGGTGGATTTTGTTACCTATGGACATAGCCAGACTGGCTGTTTCCTCCTGTTTCCACTCTTTATGTTAAGCTAAGCTAATCTGGCTTCTAGCGTACAGACATGAGAGTGGCATCGAGCTTCTCATCTAACTTGCGGCAAGAAACCAAATAAATGTCTTTCCCAAAATGTCAAACAATTTCTTTAAGCACATTTACACTTGGGAGCTGCACATTCAGCCACAGTTTTCTACTGTAATGGTACATTTGGTTTTCACTGTAAGGTTCTAAATAAATGTTCTCCCCACAAACTTCTGAATACAATACAGGAGCAAGCGTGTTGCATTGGTGCTTACTGTTAGGTACATTGAATGCAGCCAGTGTTGACCAGCTTATATCGACTACAAAGGGAGACGGGTGTAGGGAACAGCGACAGGGGACAAATCGGTGTGAAGAAGAACTAGCCTGGTTTTTAACTGGCTTTTGTGCTATGCCAACTGTTTGTCTGCCAAAGTCTGTGGAATACATGACACAGAGCAGCATGTATTGCTCATCCAGGGAGTCAGTCCAAAGGCAGCTTCAAAAGTATGGCTGTTAAGAAGTGTCTCAACTGGAAAATGCAATACAGGTGTCACCGCCTGCAGCCTTGGTACCAAAGGAAACCTTAATTTCCTACTTTTATTTTCCTTATCTTTAATTTTCCCGCCAGCGCTGAGGTAACTAATTTGAATTGGCACATTTGGAAGACTGCTGTCATCTTGGCACCAACTAATAGGCATCAACTCAAAATGAGTCTGACCTTGGCTAATTAAAATATGATATTTCGGAAGTAACATCTGTATTGCGCATGTGAAAACTCTCATTATTTCTCTAGATAAAGGAACTGGTCAAGAAAGATTAATAACATGACAACTTATTCTTGTAAATTGGAGAAGAAATGTACATTTTCTAAAAAAAAAAGGCCAAGAGCAACAGTACCATACACCATTTGGTATGTATGTGATGTACTCCACCATTAGGTTGTGATCACATAAAAGGCTGTTTTTACTCGCTGCTGAAATGCAAAGCTGAGCTGTGAGCATCAGCGGCAAGAGAGCTTAAAGGGCAAAAAGAATGTTACATTGTTCACGTTCAATGCATCTCTAATTAGAGGTAGTTTGCTAGCGTGGGGTAACAAAGTGGGTAATGTTGTAGAAATATTAAAATGAAATGGTCTCTAGAAAGTCAGCCTTTTCTGAGTGTGTGCGTGTGTATGTATATATGGGTTTTTTCAGAATCAGTCTATTCATGTTTTATGTGTACGACTCATCTCACACTAATGAGCCCTGTTAAGATCACATGAAACATAAACTTGAATCATCCTGTTATATGACAGAACTGTAACCAATGTGCCACAGTTTTCACGAGTCTCAAGCCAACTTAATATTTCATGGAGAACAGCAATTATCCTCCAGGCGGAAACGGTTCACACTGCTGTTTTCAAAGACGCCTATACTATAGTCATCGTGTTCAGCTATATTACAGTCGTAAGACAGAAGGCTCCGCTTGTTCTCTCATCGCCATAGAAACTGGGTAGAAATGTAGTTTTCTCTGAAGGTATCATTGTGGTTTGTTTGGCAATATAGTAGCGAGGCAGGGAGACGCACACTACGAGGCGATGGGGGAGGGTTAATAGGCACTGAATCTGTGACGCTTTGATGCTGGGCTGAGAAAAGGAAATACAGCAGAGTTAGGGAGCAAAGAATCTGGTACTGTGACTGAAAAGTGGATTCTTAAGTATTTTTGTTGCTTTAAATAAGAATTCATTCAATTCATAGATTCAAGTTATTCAATTATTTTCACTTTTTACTATGAAAGTATTTGGATTATATTTTTATTGAATTCATTAACTAGCATTTCATCCATCGGAAACAGACAAGTGTGTTTGAAGCAGTCATGTCTTTATTGTGAGCGTTAGATGCTTGCATCGCTTACTGCAATCAATTAAGACTCAGCGGTAAGCACATGTGAGTTGTCTCAGTGCATCATTTTAAGGCAGAAACACTTTTTGTGATGTTCTTGCATTTTTTGGGGGGTCCATTTTGTTGTTTTTGTTTCTCTGGCAAGAAGAACAGTTTAAAGCATTATAATTAAAGCCTGTATTTAATTGTGGGAACAAGTTGCTCGAAGCCAGTGTCTTAAATCTTCTCTGAATCCCACTACAAATGATGATGACACATTGAGATATTTCAGGCATAGCCTCAGTAAAGTTTGACTGCAGAAAGAAATGTATCTAAAACAAACAAGGCTTCTTTCTAACACTTACCATTTTGTACCATTTTGTTCAACAGACATACAGGGAGGGGAGAAATCTTAGCAAGTCTATTATTAAAATACGTCGTTGGTCCATGCCCTCCAGAACAACACAAGCATTCTCTGATCTGATGCCACTATGGTTACGATTTGGCTAGGTTTAGGCACAAAAACAACTCGGTTTAGGGAAACAATTTTACTCCATCGTTAAGGTTAGGGGAACTTTGTGGTCATGGTTACAATAGTAACGACTTGGTTAAGGTGGGGGAACGACTGCAGTTGACTGTCGGTAGGAAACAGGAAATGAACGGCAGTCTCCCATGTTAATATTCAACATCCACCTTAGTGTCCTCCTTCTGTCGCCCTATAATGAAGTCACCTGACTTGCTCCTTTGTCATAATTGCTATGGACATTAGAAGACTTCGTCACTTGAACATAAATATGTCATTCTGTCGTTTAGCTGAAATGACCGATGCTGTCGTTTCTCTTGGGAGGACAGTCTCATAAAACAGCTTTTCATCAAAAATACATCTTTGAGTACACTGATCATGACAGATTGATCAAAATCTAACACAGTGAGGCTGTCAGAGGATCATTTGTTCCTTTCAGTTTGTGCACCCTGAAGCGTAACAACAATGAATAGATCCTAACAAGCATTGTTTGTTTACCCAACAGCTCATCCCTCTGTGCCACAGAGCGCCATCGTTGTCCAAAAACGATTAAAAACACATTAGCGAGCCACACTGTTGCACTGGGCACCATACTCCTTCATGACCATGGGCACTGTAGTTTGTTATGAGTTGAAGATGAAACTATGTGTGGTCTGTTTGGTAAGATTTACATTTACAGTAGGAACTAATGCGTCTGGGGCTGAGTGCCACAGACAGGGTATGGAAGTCTGAAACAAACAGACTTTTGGTTTTGGTCTCTTAGGATTTCTTGACAATAACAAAACTACAGAATATTGCCAGCCTTAACCTTTCAAAAAGATTCATCTTTACCTTTACCTTTGTAATTATTCTGAAGAAGAAGATTTCCCAATTTTCAAACACAGGCCACTCATTAATTAATGAAGCGCTTTAATATTACATGCACAACCATTCACAGAATCCTCACTTCTATTCATTTCTAGACTTTACTCTCCCGCAGGAGCCATAATAGAAATCTGTGTGTGGGCGCGGTGGATGTGTTGGCATCTGTACGTCCTCACACGTGCTTGTGTGTGTGTGTTGGTCTTTCATGCGTGTTTTGCACTGCTGTGTGTGCATGTGTGCGCAAATGTGCTTGCTTGTCCAGCTATGAATTTGCAGTTAGGCATTTAGCTGGAATGCATTTGGACATGGGTGGTTGTGTGTTCTCTCGGCGTACATTAAGAGTTTTGCTGGAGTTGTTCAATGTACGTGTGTGTACAGTGTGTGTGTGTGTGTGTTTGTGAGATGTCCCCTCGGGTGTGTGAATTAGCTTGCAGTGTAAAGGCCATGCTTCACGCTGAGACAGAACTCTGATCAACTGTGTCGAAAAGACGGATAATGTAAAACTACTCCTCTCCTCTCTCTCATTATTTACACCGACTGCAGCACTCCTCCTCTTGCTCCCGCTCCTTTTCCCATCTCCGCAGCACCCATCCCACCCATCTCCCCCACCGCCTTTTCTCATTTTTCCTCTCTGGCCTCCATCCTCTCCTTCCCTCCTCTGTGCTTTCGTCTCTCTCCTTGTCCACTTTTCCAGAATTCTCACTGCCCTTCTCTACCTCATCCATCTCTCACCCCCTCATCTCATCGGAGGCTATCCTTCTTCGCCTCCTCCTCTTCTGGAGAGAGGTGAGGCGAGGCGGAACAGCACTTATCCAACCTGCAAGTATTTTCCCATCCCAGCGACATACTTTTAGGTCTCTAGCGAAACACATTCACAATTCAAGTATATTTACTGTCTGTGTCTATAATGATGAATTTTGACTCCTTCTTACAGACCTTTGACCTGTTTTCTGGTGAAGGTTTTGAGGTTTTCTCAAGAAATATAGACTCTAACAACTTACAGTCTTTTTCACAATACTATACATTTATTCTAAACTTGCATAGAGCTGAAACGATTGGTAGATTGACAGAAAATTAATCGATCGATTAATGGTTTTATGCCTTCATTTATGCCTTCATTTAATAGCTGCAGTAAAGAGATGACTTTGAAATGAGGGGAGGGAAAGATGAGGAATAACATGCAACAAAAGGTCCTTGGCCGGACAGAAACAATTGATGTTGAGTTTCATGGTCGGCAACTTAACTCCCAAGCCACCAGTGAGCTGTTTCAAGCAAAAAATCCAAATAATTTTGGTTCTCAAAAGCGAGAATTTGCTGCTTTTCTTTGTTTTGTGTCATTGTAAATTTAATATATTTGGATTTTGGACTCGTTGCCGGACCAACTAGCAACTTAAAGACATCTTTCACCGTTTGTTTGGGTTTTTTTTTTCATTTCATAGAGTAAACAATTAACTGATTAATTGAGAAAATAACTGATAATGTAAATAATTGTTGGTTGCAGCCCTCTCTCAGTTCTTTTTCACCTCTGCTGCTCTTCAGCTCTGCTGTCTGGTCATCTCTTCTTCTTCTCTTGTCTCTCCCTCCAATGATCTGTGCTTATCAGTGCAGGAGTGATGCTGCTGGAAGTGCATGCTCCTTTGGTTCACATTCATCCTGTACCCCCCCACTCCCCCAACACACACTTACTCATAGGCACATACACACACAGTAATAGCCGCTGTCTATAGCTCTCTGCCTTATCCATCCCTGCGCACATCAGCTCATCTCTCCTCAGTCTCCATCTCTCTTTTTTCCATTCTCCGTTCCACATCTTTCCCTCCCTCTCCCTCTGTTGTTGTTCTGCACTAGAAAGAGAGAGAAAGAGGGGGGAGATGCTCCTTGTGTGTGTGTGTGTGTGAGAGAGAGAGAGAGAGAGAGACGGGGAGGGCGCAAGAGCGCGCGAGCGAGCCAACGGGTAAAGTGCGCGTGCTCTGTCGCCGCCGCCGCCGCTTCAGAGGAGAGGAGCCGTTTATTCAGCTGCTGAATGAGGGACGGAACGGAGGGAAGGATGAACAGATAGAGGGATGAGTGAATGAATGAATGAACGGATCCCGACCTGGGCTTCTTCCAGAGCACCGAACCGGTGAGAAGACACAAACAACGTGTGTATTACTGTTGTTATTGATATGAATTCATCCTGCATTTATTATAATTGTTTTAGTTTCTCTTCTTACCATATGTAAGCCGTGTGTGTGTGTGTGTGTGACGGGAGACAGTCGGTGTGTGTAAGAAGTGTACACATGTAAAGCGCGAGGTGCAATCACTTTGACAGTGCCGTTAATTGCAGCGGGTGGTGTAATTTGCACACATCGGTGCATGCGTGCGTAAATAAGGTGCACAAAACCTGTCAGGAGGAGATCAGGCGGAGGGTGAACGGGAGAGGGCAGGAGAGGAAAGTGGTCCTACAGCTCAAGGAAAGACCGCGGAGGAATCTACCGGACACCGGACAGGACATGCATGACCGGGGGTCTCTCTCAGGTGTGTGCGACACCGCAGAGCCCTGCCCTGCCCGGGAGACGCCTTCAGTGCCGCTCCAATTAAGCATTTACCCAGCGCGCAGTCTCCGCTGCTCTGCTGGAGGGAGAGCCTCGGTGGAAAACGGTGAGTGACATTTCCCCAAAGCTGCAGGGGTATAACCCTGCCGGGGGGAGGCTGTGGACCGCGCAGACTGTGAAGCCCGTGGCCGGTGAGGGAGGATGAGATTAGGGTCAGGGTTAGTGAACACACGCGGGTCTAGAGGGACTGCGCACCGGGTCAGGGTGCACGAGAGGAATGGATAGGCAACGGAGGGAACTGCAGCCATATAGATTATATACGCACGGTGAACTCCGTGTGGTTGATGAAGGAAATAATGGTGAGACGGGATGATGATGATGATGATGATGATGATGATGATGATGATGAAATAGACTGAATTGAAATACGCAATATCAGTAATTGTATTCATTATTTCACACAGATTACAGCCCTTTCTGTGTGGAGGTAGTGATGATCATGTTTAAATGTTTTTTTTTAGTGATGATGATGGTAGTGCTGGGAGTTATGATGATGATGATGATGATGATGATGATGATGCTATTGGTTGTTGTCTATTTTATGGGTTTTAGTATTACATTTTCATTTTTATTCCTTGTGTGCATTAGTCTCCAATTGTTTTACTGTTTACATTTGCGCTGTCTTATTGGTCGTCTGCAAAGGACTTTAAATGGCACTAACCTTTATGAAAGGTGCTATACAAATAAAGTTTTGCTTGACTGATTGATGTTGGTGTTTGTGGTATGCTGGTGATGATGATGATGATGTTTATTATTATTATGATGGTGGTGATGATGATAAAGACGGTTGTGGTGGGAGTTTTGATGATGATGATAGCTGAGCTGGGGGCAGCACGACGATGATGAGGATGAAAATGGAGCCAGCAAAAATCACAGTGTCAGCATATGGTGGTGGTTTTGATGATGATCACAAGGATGATGATAATGATGATGACTGTGGTGGTAGTTTTTTGATAATAGCTAAGCTAACGGCAGCATCATGATGAGGATGAGGATGAGGCTGATAATGATGGTATGGTGGAAGTTTTGATGATGATGATGACAGTGGTGGTGGTATTTTTCTAATAATAGCTGAACTAATGGCAGGATGATGATGAGGACCTTTTTCAACAATGATAAATAATTAACATAAAGATATGTCGCCCTCTCAATAATTCAAGCACCCAAGCTGTCTGAGGAAATATAGGCTATAAATGAATTTGCATATCTCAAACCATTTTTCAGCTTACATCAGCGCCGATAAGTCTTTGCGTTAAGCAGCTTTGATGCCGTCTCGCTGGCTGCTTTTGTCCAGTGGGCATTTACTGACTGCAAGATCTGATGTGGGCCATGTCTGCAGGGTGGTGATACATGAGGCAACATTCTGGAGGGTCAAAAAAAAAAAGTATTCCGATGTTTCCTGGCAGCAAGATTAAATGATTTAATGATTAAAGGAAAATAAAAGGACACTTTCTTGCGTTAAGTTGTTAAAAAGTTGTCTTGTTTTATAGGCCGTGACACAGAAACAGCTTTTTGAGACAAGATGAAACTTTGTTGATGATTCTGAGTGAATTTCCATTAGCATCAGAGCCCTTATTTAAAAATAACCCCCACTTATTTTGTGTATATTTTTGCTCTCAACTGACTCGGACACAGCAACAGTGTGTTTTGGGCCTCCCTGTCGCCCTTGTTGATTTTGTTCCATCTGTCCAGTTATTCATCTTCGGGTGAGCTGTGACTGTAAATGACTGCGAGTCCGGAGAAACCAGGTGTTTGGAAGGAAAAACCACATGCATTTATTCATTTTTTTGCGAGAGGCCTAATTCTAGAAATGTCAATATTGACATTGATTTGGTCAGGCTGTCACATTTATAGTTCCCGTATGGGTATGTGTGTGCTTTGTGTGTGCTCATAATGCATGCTGCCTTCGTACCTGCTTAGTCTCTGTGTGTTTGTGCTGGTGCCAAAAATATCCAAGATTCTCTATCAGTCTGTGGCTTCCCTTCCTGTGACTGTATCCTCAACTAATCCATTAATGACTTAAACAACACACTCACTTCCTTGCTGGAGCAGGCGGTAACCCACATCTTGGCCTCTATTCTTGTCCATGTTAATCTGGTTATGTGTATCACTGGCACCGGTCTGTGGTTACTTGTGGCGTTACCGATTACCGTCCTCCGGGATCCCGCTACTGTCAGCATAGCGTGTCTGGCCAATAGCTGGGAGGGACAGGAAAGTCCCTGTGGTCATAATCTTCTTCTCTCCTGTGTGTGTGTGCGTTGTTTGTTTGTTTCATGCTGCTAGTAGTGTCAGTGGGGGGTTGTTAGCCTTGTGTTCTGAATGGTGTGGCAGGAGGAAGATGATGTCGACAATGACTGGGAAGTAGAAAAAGAAGAAGAAGAAGGACTCATGTAGTCATAGGCAGGGGCTTCTATAAAGATTACGGGAGGAGAAATGACATTGACAATAGTTTATATGGTCTTTTGAGCTTTTTAATTGAACGACTGATTATATTCACACAGTGTTCTGTAGTGGGTGTGTCCTTACAAGTGGTAGATGGTCCCTTGAGGTGACATTTAACATTCAAATCCTTAAAACACTAACCAATTATTTTTTATGGTTCGCTTATGGCCTGCAGGGCCAAAACAGTTCCTGATGGCGGTGACCTTATTGATTCTGAAAGTCGTTTTTCAGATATTGGCCATTGAGTATGGAAAGTGTTCAATATTAAAAACATTTAAAAAGACATTATGAAATAGATAATCATGAATAATCTGTGTATGAATGAACCAATAAATCTCAGGGAATAATTGAAGAAATCATTAAAACTCAACCTCAAAATGTTATTTTTGCATTCTTAGCTCCTAGCCGGAGCTCGCTCTTCACTTTCATGCTGAGTAATACATCCAAGCTCACAACCCAGCCTAGCTAGTTAGCAAGGTAGTTAGCATGCACAGCCTTGTTAAGCTAAACAAAAGGAGAGGTTAGTGTCTGTATTTATTTACAGCAGCACCTCTTCTTTGTTGATTCAAATTTACTGTATACATTTACTGTATTTACTGTATATATGTATATATGTATATATCTATCTATCTATATACACACACACACACACACACACACACACACACACACACATATATATGTATATATATATATGTGTGTGTGTGTGTGTGTGTGTATATATATATGTTTATATGTATATATATATGTGTGTATATATATATGTGTGTATATATATATAATTTTATATAAATTTATTTTGGATTTGCATGTAATTTTACATTTTTCTTTTTAACTCTAAAGAAGTTAAACAAAAGCAACTGGCCAACAAAAAGTGAGGGATGAATAAATTAGATAAGAATAAATAAGTTTGCATATAACAAACTGGCCAAGTAATTATATCAGTGAAGGCAAAATAAAGATATCTTGTTGGCCTTTTAAACAATCATTAAAAAAACTACACATACTGGCCTTTTAATCCACTCTCTTTCTCTCACTCTTTGTTGTATTATTTTCTGTATTTCGCCCACTTAGTCCCTGGCATTGTTAACGAAGTTCACAACTGTCAGTTAGCAACTTCGCTAGTAACTGACTGTCACTTGTGTGTGTGTGTGGGGGGGGCGGAGGGAACCGGATTGTGGATGGATCCTGCAACAGGATGAACAACTATCATGCATTAAGGCATTTTCACTTCATTAGACAGGTATAGTGGAGAGAGACAGGAGACATATAGGGAGCAAGCATAGCAAGCAACTATAGAAATAAGCCCCAAAAAACGCAACCCACAACTCCCAATATTTGGAAGCGACTTTACAGATAAACAAGCCCAAAGTCATTTATAATAAGCAGACTTGGCAACTGTGGCTGAAAGGTGCGAGGGCAATGACCAGTAACTCCGCTCTCATATGTCATTATGAAATAAAATGCGAGATGAAATAAAAGCATCATCAGGAATAACGACATTATCAATTAAAAAACTACTTTTGAAAGAGGGCATTTTGGGAAAAAAAGAATTCTATTATGAAATAACTGCAATAAAACTGTCATTATGAAAATAAGAGTGATGAAATAACAATTCATAATAATGAGTTGAGTTTTGATAATTTATAAATTATTTAATGAAATATTGGTTAATTTATATAATTACACAATGTATTAGTGTTGTTATTTATATCATAATAACGTTTTTATTCCTTTAATATTAAACACAAATACTTTGGGGCTCCATATGCCTGATGTGTGCAGTGCAATACAGCCTGTTTTCCCCACAGGGATCATTAAACTTTCAGTTCTCATCTCAGGCTTTCTAACCGACTCGCCAACTACATTTTAATTTAGTTTTTTCTTGTGTTTGGAAAGTGGCTTGAATCAAAATTTTAAACAGTCCACTCCATCTCCTTCATCTGTTTAGACGGGCGCTTTTTAATCAGGATAATTTTGGAGGGCATTTTAATCTTACCGCAACCTAACTGTGAGTCCCCCCTAAAGGCTTTAAAAAGCATGGCGTCCTGCCTACAGGTTGATTAATTAAGTCACTATAACAATAGAATGTGAGGACAGTGATAGATCATAGTGTTCATCTCTTCTCTGGCTGTGACACAAAGTCGTTGGCCTATCCTGTTTCATTTTATGCAGTGTTTAACATTCATGGAAGTTGGTGCCCAATATGCTGCCACATCACATATTGGCACCTCAACACTTGCTGGACCAGAATCTGCTGTGAATGAAGGCCAAGGGGTGGTGCTTGTACTATCAAACTAGTCTATCAAACCCAAAACTTTACAGTCAGTGCAGGCATTTGTTAAATTCAGCCATAAAATTAGAAAATGTAACAAGACCTAAATAGCAGGAGACTGTTGGGAAACTCTTGATATAAGAGAAAAGATAAAAATGTGTTTAACATAATGTGACTAAGGCCTAGAAAAATTTAAGATCAAAGTAGTGCACCTCAACCAAGCACCAAAGGAAACTAAATACTCTGCTAGAAAATCAATAATCACTTACGCAGAGGACTGGAACAATATAGGTTTCAGATATATTCTGGGTGTAACACCCTCTGAGTTTAAAACACCAATAAAGATGAGTAGTGCTGACCTAATATGAGCCTGATTTCCCTCATGGGGCCAAACAGGTTGGCCGGGCCTCTCACATCATTCATTCCACTCAGTTTCCAATCACTCCCAAAGCGTCACTTCAGGGATTCATTTGACACGTTTATTGCCAAATGGTGTGATTTCCAAGCTGGGCAGCAGTTTCTGATGTACCAACAGTGATCTCACTTGCACGGCAGACTGATTTGGCCCTCACACTTGTGTACCTCACTAAGTCCTTCAGAGGTAAAGTGGCAAATGATGAACTGAGTCGTTAATAGCCTGTAGCGCTGAATGCGGCATGCACCGTTTTGCTCAGTCCTCGTATTGACCAAACCAGAGAGGACAGTGGGGTCTTGCAGTGTTACTCTCCTCTAAGTAGTTATTTGTGTTATAACACTTAGAAGTGGTAAATTCATTCTGAACTCACTCCATTCATCGTTATTTTCTCTATAAGCCATAAAGACGGTTACTAACACCTTCTTGGATTGTAAAGATCATAAAGCTCCAGGTTTCATATACATATTTATGTATGAGAGGACTAAATGTGACTGCTGAGAGAGGATTGTTAAAGGAGAAATCCACTTTAATATCTTTATTACAGTAGTATTATGGCTCACGTTCCTGGGTCAGTTTTGTCATGGCGTATTTTACTCCTCCCCCCAGGTAAGTGGCAAATGTAGGTAACATTGTTTTTAGATGCATCGAGTTCCACCAATGCTTGTCAGTCAAACAAGGAACAATCCATCACAGTTTAGGCAGAGATAGCAGGTCCTCAATGTACAGTCGCCTCAGTAGATTAGGATGCAATGCAGCGGCAAGGCCTGTACTGTATGGGTTTAAAGCGACATCACTAAGGGAAGTACATGATGTAGGTGGAGGAGAAGCAAGTGCACCAAAAAGAAAACTACAACACTAAATCACAATCTAATTCCTGAAATGTACAGATTGAAAAATACGTATACATATGTGTAAATATGAGTTTAACGGTGAGGACCCACTAAACAGACTTCCTGACCCACCGCTGCTTTTTCTTTTTCGTTTCTCGGTGAATCACAGCAGAGCTTCCAGGCAAATTATGCCCTCATTTGCTTTAAGTTAAAAAATCATCTTTTGCCCTCTCCCGTTCCCTGGGTTGCTGGTCATAGCATCGCCTGCTATCCCATATTGCCTTTGGAAAATGAATAGTAGCAAACTGCCACATTCAGTGGGTCTACACAGTAATACCGTCATTAATGTGGATTTTTGTTCTTTAAAGCGAGCCTATGTAACTTTTGCTCCTCAATGTATTGAATTGAGCAGAGGTGCGTTTTATAGCTTAGAAATTCAACTTTTCATTTGCAATTCTTCAAAAGTTGGAAGGTCTCTCAATTCTAATGCCTTATTTGCATCAAAAATTATTAAGCAGCACTCTAATCTGTATTCCCATAGTTCTCAAAACAGTTACCGGCGTAGATGTGACCTGCCTGCAGAATCAGACACGGAGGACCACTTGCCAGGACCCCTTGACCAGGTTATCTCATTTATCTTTAAAGATTAGCTACAATCCCACATGACTGCTGCTGCACTCAGTCATCTCAGTGTCCTTGACACCCTGGTTCTACATGTTCATCACATCCAACACACAAAGACAGGCATCCTCAAAATCCACACACACACAAACAGAGAAGTTACAGAACAACCTAAAACTGGCAGACCTACCTTTACAAACAGACAGAAACACACTTGATGGCGGCGTCATCACTGTCATCCCACCAGATGATGTTTAAAGATGAGCTGGGCATTGATATGCAGAGAGGCTCGCCCTGCTGCTGCTAAGAATAGAAAACACCAAGGTGGAGGGGAGCCATTTGTTTTACGTCTAACCTCAGCCTATTACACACACACACTTGAACTGGCGACAATGTGTGTAAGAGATAGTAACTTTGTCTTGTGTGTGTGTGTGTGTGTGTGATCTGTTTGTGATGATTCACAGGGCAGACTGTCCCGAAGATGTTGTTATTGTTGTTGGCGATGTTGTTGTTGTTGCCTTAAATTACATTTCAGGGATGGCTTGATGCTTGGCAGCATGAGACTGCGCTAAGTGGAGAAAAGTGACTAAGGTGGTTATGATTTCTGAAACACAGAGAAAGAGACAGTGAGAAGAAAAAAAAAATGCCTGTCTGTCTTTTTCTCAGTCGCTCTCGGAGGCCAGATTCAGCACAATCTGCTTATTTGAATTCATGAATGGGATGCATGATGGGAAATGGACAGTCACAGACGTATCCAATCAACTGTGAAAATGGGCACAGATGAGGAATACATTGACCTTTAAAGCCTTTGTGAGTGGGCAGGCTTGAATAGGCACCAAGTGAACAGTTGTGGGTTCTTTTTAAGGAGGATTCTGAAGCATTAAGCTAAATTTGAGGAGAGTGTGAGCCTCTGTGGAGTGGCTGCTGGTTGTCGAACAGATGAAGCACTTGTTTCTGAAGCACAGATTTATTTCCTGATGGTTTTCTTCTCTCTCTCTCTCTCTCCCTCTTTCCCTCCCTTTTCTGCCCTGTTATTTTTCTCTCTCTTTCCCGGTCCACCCTGCTTGTGCAGCCTCCGCTCTTTAATTTTCTCCATCTCTCTTGTCTCCATGTCTGTCTCTCTCGCTGCCTTCCCTCTAGTTTGACTCTCCTCTGTCTGTCTCCTTCTTGCTGTGTATATTTTTAGTCAAATGTGCAAATTCTACATTACAACACTTTTACCTCCATAAAAATATGACTTTAGGAAGAGTAGGAAAAGTAAGAAATATAACATTATTAGTGTTAACCTGTACCCTTCAAAATAAAAGTCATTTACAGGGATATATACATTATAATGCCCTGTTCATAATTTAGCACCACAACATGCACACTGCTACTGTGTCTGTCGGTCTGTTGTGTACTGAAACAAAGACACAGATCCAGTCTTCATTATTGCTAACTACAATAGTCCAACCTTGAAATGCTGTTATTATGGAAATACTGTTTAACTGGAAGAACCTTCCAAATGCAGCACTTTCTTCCAATTAGTTTTCATGCAAAAACACTGTCTACAGTCTAGCAAAATCTTAGAATTTAAATGCGAATGAGGAAAAGTGTAAAATCTATAAATGAAAACTATGCAAGCACAATGGCTTAATTCTCCATCCACGAATTAGAGTTCTGAGCAGCATTAAACGGGTGGAGCATCAATTGTACGAGACAGGCCTAACATCACA
This sequence comes from Oplegnathus fasciatus, assembly GCA_003416845.1. Classification (NCBI taxonomy): domain Eukaryota; kingdom Metazoa; phylum Chordata; class Actinopteri; order Centrarchiformes; family Oplegnathidae; genus Oplegnathus; species Oplegnathus fasciatus. The sequence continues at coordinate 514,646 of NTHP01000031.1, forward strand.
ACCAAACATCCATCCACAATGCTCCTGTGCCCCAAAACACTGAAACAAGTGGAAATGGCGCCTTGTTACGCATTTTCCTCTGCCCCACTGCACGCAGTAATAACCTCAGGTCAGCACTGAAAGATGGTCCAACACTTTCATATAACCACTCGCACATACTAAAACTGGTAAGAGGATATGCTAAAAAAGGGAGGATCAAACAATGGTTGTTTTTTCCCCCTCAAAAATAGTGCACTTTTACTACAAATTGTTATATTACCACATTATCTAATGTAAACCAGAAGAACAAGAAAATTACAATAAACACAATTTTATGTTTTGGCCACTTGGCAAACAATTGCCTATTTATGCACCCAGCAGACACAGAGCAATATTAGCATTTAGAGTCGTGCTTTTGGCCACCTGATGAATATAAATCCTACATCCACTCTCCTTTTAGCTCAGCGTTTGTCTCCACCAATTCTTGAAGGAAATATCAGGCTCTTTAGCTGCTAAATGCTCCACTGTGTTCACCAGCTACAGTAGCCGCTAACTTTCTTTCTGCTGTTTGGGGCTAGGCAGGTAGTGTACAGTGGATTGTGGGCAGATGTTCTTCACTGAAAACAGCTGCATGGAGCAAAACATTAACAGTGTGGGCCTTAAAACCAAAACAGTGAGCTGAAAGATGTTAAAAGGCTCCATAGCTGAGCTGGTTGGCGATAATTCTCTGTGGGTTCGTCACTGTGAGCTACATATTACACATAGTCATTTGACCCATTGTTGATATAAAAATATTGATTATTGTACCTTTAAAATCAAACTTCATTTATGATGCTTTTACGGTTGAAAAACAGTAAAATACTAATACTCTTTTTTCTTTCCTCCTATAGTCGCTCCCACTCCCACGTCTGTTTTTTTTTTTAACCTCCTCTCTCGTCTTTTCACTCGTCAGGTTTACTGTCTGTCTTTCTCTATCAGTCTCTCTCTCGTTCTGTCCTCTCACATCTCTTGCTCCTTCTCCTCTCTCTCACCTTTGTTTCCCAGCTCGCCCCATTACTCTCTATGGCCTCCTTACCTTGTCCTCTGACTGTCACTCCACTCCTGGGTTGTTTACTACCTTTATCCCCTCTGCCTCGCCTCTCTTCTGTCTTCTCTCTGTCCAATTTCCACCAACATTCCCATATGTCCCTATTATTGTCTCTTCCTGCCAAGCTCAACATCCTTTCAATCATAAGAGATCTTACCCTGTGCTATCCTATAACTCTTTATCTTACATTATATTTCCTAATTCACTTAGATGTTTTGTTCCTGACCTGGCCGCTTCTATCCTTCTCTTGCCCGGCCTCTTCTTCTATTCATTTGTGTGTAATCTGTCACAGCAGCATAAACCCGAACCTAGTTTATATAATCTGATAAGAGTCCACACACACACACACACACACACACACCCATACAAGCTTTCCAACCATGTTGCATGCATGACTGCGGGGTGTTGCGGCATGCAATGTGTGTCTGACGGCGTGTTCACGAGTGCATGCATGTGTGATTGTGAAATCTTGCAAGTGTCAGCTTCATTGGACCGGGTGGTTTGTATGTTTGTGCGTATATGTGTGTGTGTGGAGGAAGGATTGTCGTTTCTGATTGGATTAAAGAAGGGATGAGGATCATAAGCGATAGAGCGATAGACGGGAAAACAATACAAAATAAAATGAAGCAGGAGTGGACGACAGGCGCTCCTAAATACCCATAATCCACTCTGTTGTCATGCTATTGCAGTTCTTTATTTTTCTCTTTCACACACACTCAATGTACATCTCCAGCTTTTCTATGTCTTTCTCAGACACTCACACACAACTGCTGTGCAAATACAACACTTCACCTCTTTATACTTGCTTTCACTCTTCAAGTTTTCATGGTTTGTTTTCATGTTTGTGGAAGTTTCGAGTCCTCTCCAAGCCCCCCAGACCCTAGCGAGACCGATTTCCGGTTTATCATAAGGGAAAGCATTGAGCTAATGAAAGACTTGGTTCCATTTAACTTCATTAGTTTTACCACAGCTCTGTTGCTCCCATTTCCTGAACACAAACAAATCAAACGCGCTCGTGTTATCCATCTGCTCTGTTATCAAACTGTACTGCTTCTTGGCATTGCTCACAGGCCCACACACACAAACGCACACAGTGCGACACACCTCTTTTTGGCATCCATTCGAAGAAGCAGTAAATTTCTCATCACCACAGGGGTATTTACTTTTGAAATTAAAGAAATGGAGGAGAAAGAGAGCAGGCGAGTGCCAGCTCTTCATGAATATGGCTGAGCGCAGAGCCAAAGGACTTGCAAAGTGCACTTATTTCTTAGCTGGAGGAAAGCAGTGACGAGGCAGTGGAGCTGGAAGGAGAGTGATGAAAATGAGATTTGGGGAAAATAGAGAGAGGCGGAGGAATGAGAGATGGAGGGGAAAACAACAGAGGGTTTAATCACCGTGGGATAGAATAAAGAAATGATGATAGATGAGGGTGGAGGTTAATTGAACTGAATCGAACGTCCTCACACATCTTCCCCCCTCACGGCAAAGCAGTAGCATTTTGTCCATATGCCCCCTTTTTTTTCCTTTTCTTTGCTCTTACCACTGTTGACACACTTCATGAACAAGTCAGCTTGACTAAATCCTGTGTTCATGCAGCTTTTTTCTCAAAGTGATAGCTGGTCCCCTCAAATCTTGATTTCTTTTATGGTTTGTAGTTACAACTGCAAGTCACTCGGAGTAAACGCCTCAGCTCCTGCAAATGGCCATGACGTGAAAATGGAGAGAAGCTTTGGGTGGAGGTGTGAAGGCACCCAGGGCGAGCGTAGCGCACACACTCAAAGACTGAAGCTCTCTCAGGATGGCTGGCGCACAGTTTGTGTGTGCGTGTTAGAGAGACAGAAAGTGCTTCTATACGTCTATGTGATGGAAAGTGTACGTGTGTTCAAAGGGTGCGACGACTTTTAGTTGTGAACTCCAAGTGAGTGAGTGCGTGTGTGTGTTTGTGTGTGTGTGTGTGTGTGTGTGTGTGTGTCATCAGGGCCCCGCAGCAGAAAAATAACACTTAAATTGACAAAATGAACAGCCTGCACAGACGTGTGTGTGTGTGTGTGTGTTGTGTGTGTTGTGTGTGTGTCACAAGTCACTGTACCAAAAGAAATCCATACGAGTGAAGGAACACTATAGAACAGCCTGCGCGGAAGCATGGTGCGTTGTTGTGAGTATGCTAAGTTTAAATGCTCACTCTCAATGTTCATATTCATTTATTTATGCATGACAAGTGCATGTGAGAGTGTGTGTGTGTGCGTGCGTGTTTGTGTGTGTGTGTGTGCTTAGCTAGCTAGCTCCCTCAGGCTCTCTGCTATCCTCTCTGTGTGTGACATTAGCAAGGGACGGAAGTCTGAGCACTGCGCTGCCAGTACCTCTCAACATCATACACACATACACACCCTCACACACACACACACACGCAGAGGGAAAAACAAACAAACGGAGGCTGGCAGATACTGGATATGAACATCTGCAATATGACTTGCGCTCAGGAAGAGCAGAGTGCGTGTGTGTGTGTTCGTGAGCGTGAACAAAACACAACCATGACTTCCCATCCATAGAAAGCTGGGGGAAGATTATGCTGATTGTGTGTTGCGTAATACCATACGTGTAATGTGCATTATGAGATTGCATACATTACATTGTGGGGATTATCTAAAGCCACGGTTCGAGACCTGTCAAACTGCCAGGGCCAGTTAGAGGGAGGCTTACACTGTCACAGCATGTAGTCCACCGCTGCATGGAGGCTATTATACAATTTCTATTTTGTTTGTAAGTCAGTAGGAATCACAAAACACCTGGACACTATGTCGCATCAAATATATTACTGTAGGGATGCATGAAATGCACGCACACGGCATCACATGACAGCACATGATTAAATAAATAGAGCATTTATTTAGAAGAGTGATCAGACGCCTGCTAGTACACATTACATTACATCGAATTGCTCGACACCCACTAGCCAATCAGAATCAAGTATCATGCCATCATGTTCATGGTATAGCAACTGATGCTGGATATATTTTTAAAAATAGATTTAATAAAGACTGGGGCCATGTGGCGACTCTATAGCTCAGCCAGATTATGAAGGATTTTATATGAAAGAGTGGATATGTGGCGAAAGAACACATATCCACTCTTTCATTAAAACATTACAGCAGTACCTAACCAGCATTTTGCCTTTGAACTGACATTGATGTGACACTCTGCCCAAAGCTTGGAAACATGCACATAGTGTCAAAATCAAAGGAGGTATAATATCACAGTGAGCCTACTCAGAGAAACAGGGTTATGCAAGTAACCAAGTTTTTTAGTGCTCTTGAATTGTATTATACTGCCTCCTTTTTAATTTATAAAGCATTCACTCAAAAGCTTCTTTCAAATCTTAGCAGCCTCCTGAAGTATTTATATTATGTATATCCCACACATGCTCAGTGTAGTCTACTTTTAGAAATCCCTCAGATTAAAGTCCCTGAAAACTTGGTTTCAAATCTCAAGTATTTCTCTATAACACTCTTAAATATTCATCCAAATGAGCAACAATCAAAGTTAAAGTTTAGAAAAAGCATCCTAAGTCATTATTAAACGTCACCTTGTTCCAAAAAAGCCCCGCCCACTTCAAACAAGTGGAAAAACACAAATACAGAAACCACTCATGGGAAATAACCAACACTTATTCAACTTTCGCAACAAAGTTTGTCTTCATGTAGGACCGCAATGCTCAGAGTAAGAAGCTGACACAGAAAATGCTTTTTCATGGCCGTTAAGACCTGGGAAAACAACCTTTTGTTACTGTACACCTTACAAATGACATAACCTTTAGAGTTCTTTAGAACTCTTTGACATGACACAGTTTCTCTATATCACTGAGTGGATGTAGGTCTATACCAAATTTAAGTTCGACTTTGGATAATACTTTTTAGCCAGTTTTACTGTTGATACCGCTCTGGGATGATCAGTGACTACACACACACACACACTCAGGGAGTCCTTTTCCACTGGCTCGGTCCATTCAGTTATTTTTTCCCTCTGATCCCTGATCATGTCTTCATAAAGGCAGTGTGGTTATTAACCTCCAGCCCCAGAGCCATGTTCATTAAGTTCATTCTCTAATGTAGGCCTAATCTAGAGGTGGAATGAAACATTCATACACGCTTCACCATTCATCTGTCTGCTGATACTCCACCAAACCTCCCTGGCCTTTCCAGCCTAAAGGGCCCACTGACAATTTTCTCATTTCCTGTATCTGTATCGTCTGTATGCCATTACTCTTTTCTCTTATCGTCTGCTCCGTTCCTCTCTTTTCTCCTGCTATTCATGCTCATACAGTTATTTTTCCTCATGTATATCCCCTTTTCCTTTCCTTTCCTTTTCTCTCTCCTAACATCCTCCCCTCCTTCTTCATTGCTTTGCTCCTCTCCTCTGCCATTACCAGCATGACAATCTGTTGCTTGCTTGGATCTGAATCGCGGCTTCAAACATGCTTTTAGACTGATCAAAGTAGATATTAAGCGCTAACACACACACATACGCAGGCACATACACTTGCGGGCATCACATACATGCATCTCCACACCCTCACAATGAGCCTGTTGCGAATCACTGGCTTCAAAGACTGAATAAATGCTGTGCAGTGTGTTATCTCTGAAATGCACACCCACACACTTCCAAACCCACCCACTCAAATTACACACATATGAGTACACTCAACTAACATGCATATGCATAAAAAATGTATGAAGGTGAAATTAGGAACATTAGAACAAACCTGTGTGTGGTTTTCTGCGCGTGAGAGGACACAAAAGTGTGTGTGCAGTTGAGTGTGTGATTGCCAGTGTAATGAATGCTTGTTATTCTCAGATCTGCTGGTTAAGTAGTATGTCGGGCGAGTGTCAAACGCTTCAAAAGCTCTTTCAAGCCTGCCTCAGTTAGGTCACATCGACCTCTGGATATGCAGATCGATTGACCGGCCTTAATTTGACTCATTTGGGGAAGCAAGGACTCCCTAATCGAACTTTGGAATGCATACGGACGTTTTATGAGAGAAATTGCGCTGAAAAGGTCCTTTACCAAAGCGAATGATGGGCCAATCATCAATAAAACCAATACTTGTTATAATTTTTTTAATTGCACTTACTCTAACCATAAATGAAAGGAATCTCTGTCTGTCTGTCTGCCTGTCTGTCCTTCAATTATCTCGACAACCATTCATCTGATCGATTTCACACTTGCCGGGTGTGTTGCTGGGGACCCTGAGGAGTTTTAGTAGCTTATAACGTGGAATGTATTTTTGTGTATTTTAGATGGCAATACCACAAGTTTTGCTTTTAGCTCATTAAAGCTGCATCAATTTACTTTTTTGTCCACTTGAGAAACAAACTGTAAACAAAATATCTGACATCATCTCCTTAAGTTGTCATGGTGAAAAGTTACCTACTGTAATTTACACATCCAGCAGATACGGCGCAACATTAGCATTCATTTGCAGTCGTGTCTCTGGCTACCTGATGAATGTAAAGCCAAAAGTTACTCTCCTTTTACCTCTTTTTTGGTCTCCGCCAACTTCCCAGGGGAAACGTCTGGCTCTTTAGTGGTTAAATGCTACACTATGTTTACCACCTAAACGTTAACTTTGTCTGTCTGCCGTTTGGTGCATGGCTTGTAGCATAAAGTTGGTTTATCAGAGGTTTTGTTGCTAAAAACAGCTGCCTGCTGCGGCTGGAAACTACACTGAGGTCGGTGAGAGTGAACCAAAACATCACAGTTGAAACCAAAACTATGAACTGAAAGATGCTAAAGTGCTCTGTAGAGCTGAGGGGAACTGCAGAGTCTGGTGATAATTCTTTGTGAGTTTGTCACTATGAGCAACACCTGTCACATTACACACAGTGATCTGACCCACTGCTCATATTGAAATATTAAGTAGTGCAGCTTTAAGGCATTAGATTGATATGCTTTTGGGGAGCCAATTCTTACAGTTCATTTCAGTATGGTATGAATATCAACTTGCAGAGACTTGAAACTTGCTTGACATAATCTCTTAAAGTGAACATTTTAACAGCTGTATGTGTTTTTTTAAAGGTACATTATTGGAAATGCAGTTGTGAACAGGGGCTGCTTTAAAAACTGCTCTTTGGTGCGCTCAAGGACACACTTTTCAGCTTCAGAAAAGCGGCTTACTCTCAAATCTTAAAAAATTGGATCGCACTTGAATCCAACACCAAGGAATGTTTTTGACAACTGCCTCGGCTCGCACTTACATTACCATTTATTGACATCTAACAAATAAACATAAAGATGACCAAATATTCACTGATGTATTATCCATCTCACGCAAATTTCAAGTTTCTCTGAGCTGACTTTTATTGCTTGTACTATAATTAATGGAAAACAGTGGGTGCCTGTGAGAAAGAGAGTCAATCTAAAATCTTTCATTATGATGCGGAAAATCTCCACCATCATCACTGTGGTTCTGTAACCTGCTCTTACACAAGTAAAGCTGATGCCGACTTATGTTTCTCACAGCTACACACACAAGAGCGGAGGAATACGACTGCGGTCCTCTAGAGCATTAGATGTTTGATTCCTTGCTCAAAGGCACCACAGGTAATGGAGAACATTACTTATTCATTTTCTCTAGTCACATTTTACCCTGTCAGTCAGTAGATTTAAACTAGCAACCTTCCAATCACAAGCCTACACATACTCCTCTAACCTTGCTGCTACCTCTGTCCCCTGGCGAACTCCTCTCTGCTCTGTTGCCTGGAGCTGTTGGTCAGAAGCAGTGGTTTAATTCATATTTTAAAAGAGAAACGGCAGGCAGGCAGAAAGTTGATTTCACTCAGATTTACTCTGAAATCTTCTGTATACATGGGGTGTGTTTTTATTGACCTCCTTCACCCTCCCTGTCGAACGCTGTCCCGGTTAGATGCGAGAAAAACATCATCGATCCAAAGATAGAAAAGCAGCTGGGGGGTTTGGACTAAACTCGTTTCACTGAGGATTTCTCATTTCTCTTGTCTCTGTCTCGCTCTGGCTTTCTCTCTCTCTCTCTGTCACACACAGGTACACACACACACACACACACACACACACACACACACAGACACATACACACACAATCACCCACTCCTCTCATACCCGTAATGATAACGTTAAAGACTTTTGTATCTCATTAATAACCATGGCAACAGTATTGGACCTACTTTCTACTCCCCCTTTCTCTCTCTTTTGTTTAGCTCACACACACACACACACACACACACACACACGCGTGGATTATGTTTCCATTCTCTTCCACTATACGGCCATCTATATTCAGTACTGTACTGGATATTATTGGATGTGACATACTGCTGATGCACACTCATCGTTGCTTAGATTTTTGTTGCTGCAGGATGTGCTGCTGGATCCTGAGTGATTGTGTGTGCGCCCGTACTTGTGTGTCATTGTGTGTGTGTGTGTGTGTGTGTGTGTGTGTGTGTAAGGGAGAGGCCAGCTGGATGGGCCTGGTATTNGATAATTTCAGTTTCAATTCATCTTATTCACAAATGCAGGAAAATGAGTGTGTGATGCATTTTAAAAGAGGCGATTATACCAGAAAAAAGTGACATAACAGTTATCTGATTGTATGACAGAAACATTCATGGCCACGGGATCCATTAGGTTCAGTGTGCTCTCTTGACCTTTTCATTTGTGTGTGTGTGTGTGTGTGTGTGTGTGTGTGTGTGTGTGTGTGTAGGAATAAGAGCTAGTGAGTGTTTGGGTGAAACAGAATGAGTGAGTGTCTGCTGGAGGCTGTGGCAGGTGTGTAACCCCCTGAGGGCAGAGTTACATTGTTAACAGAGTAGTGCTACATCTGCCTGTGTCTGTGTGTGTGTGTGTGTGCGCTCCAGGGGCATCCCCATTGCTAGGTAATATGGATTGGTTATTTAGGTTGTATGAATGAAGAGCTCAAGTGTGTGTGTGTGTGTGTGTGTGTGTGTGTGTTTCTGTACTGTAAAGCAGGTGAGAAGATGTCTTTAAGCGAGAGCAGATGGGAACTCAAATGTTATTGGAGCGTACGCTACATGATTCATTTATGGTGTGTGTGTGTGTTCCTGCAGCTCATTGTGAATGTATGTGCGGTTGTCACCCTGAGGGGGTTATATAAACACAATTTCATACCAGCCAAAGCACATAACAGCAGGAGATTTGAGATGTGCACAGCGCTACATATTCATTTAAAGAACTATTCTGTTCTTTTGTAGTCAGATAGAAAAGCTGCACTAAGCTTGATTTTTCTTACAGAACACCCACCTGTCCGTTCACGCTGGAGTTCGGCTTCAAAACATAATCACCTTTTATTGAGACTATAGACTCAGGCTAATGTAATTTTGGTCTCAGCTATAAACACTTCTCGGCCCATAGGCAGTGATGATCTTAAAGAGTGAAGTCCAAACTCTTGTTAGAACATTTAACTCTCTAACCGTACCAGACGCACTAAAGTTTGAACATTAACTTCACTTCTCCCTTCAATTTTCTTTCTAACAACTAGATTTCTTTATGTGCATATTATATCTAAAAAAAAAGAGGCAAGCCTGTGGCTGTGTTTCTTTTAAATTTGATTTAAAAAAAATACAATTTACAGCACTCCACTCCACTCAGTCCTGCCACTCCAGTAGTCAAGAGAGTGATTTGTGTTTTGGTTGCAGTTGCCAAGTGTTTGTTGGCCAGTTGAAGTTACTTTTCTCTGTTGGCTGTAGTCTTTCTTCTTTTTGTCTTGTTATCATCAGCTGAGTCTATATAAAGGTTGTGGTGTGTTGTCTGCACTTGGGTCCAATTTAACATTACAAGACCCAAGTCGGAGCCAAGCTGAACCAGTGTAGCTTGTTAATTTTGTCATTTTTCCGCGGCTTTCTTTCAGTGGGTTCATTCTCAGTTCACTCTCCCCTCAGAGCTGCAGGGATTCAGTGTTGATTCTTGGACGCTTTCTATCAGGGAGTCTTGAGCTCATGTCCCCTGGTTGAAAATTGGTTGAGATACTCTCTCTGCTGCAGACTGAAAGACATTAAATCAAAGTAGTCCTGGAGGTGCTGGGTGGGGGGGATATTGCTCTCAGCAGGGATAGGGATTTGAGACTTGGATAAAATCCATAACAACTCCAGAGTGGTGGTGTTGTGGTGGAATATCATATTATATCATATTTTTCAACTGCTGTGACTCACAAGCTTGAATGCGCTTTTGGACGTGACCTTTGGAAACGAAATATAACCCAGTGTTCGACTCATCCTTTTGCTATTGTTTTTTTGTGAAATATCCACTCTTAAAGATCAGATTAAACACCTGTTGGTGATATGCCTTGCGATTTCTGGGCCCATTTTGTTGTTTGACATGTTTGGAGTAAGTGAAGGATGTGACGTGAAGCTTTTGTCTCTGGCTCTCCTGCTGACTGTTACAGTGCTGGCCTATTTGGTGCCCAAGGCGAGATCACCAGCACTCAGTCTCCTTAAATGACCTCTGACAGAGCAACACACGCAATGACCACCACTTGTAAGGGGCTGACATCCTGTAAATTCTCCGGAGGAACAATGACAAGCAAATAAATAGAAATATCTCTCAAAAATACAATTAAAACAGTTAAGATTAGTTCCACTTCAAGCAAGCAGAAAGTGATTCAGCAGAAAACACACAAGTCTGTGTGACTAGAAATTGAGCAGGCTGTTGTCGGGCAGTTAAGCCTCCTGGTCTTGTTGAAGCAAAGACATCAACGCGAGATGACTTGCAGTCAGACCTGTCATCCGCCGACCCGCTTGGCTGCTGATATTGAGTGCTCCTGCAGGCACAAGAGGCCAAATGGGAGGAGGAGGTGCTGAATGGTACCAGTTTTCATTGGCATCACTGGCAACATTTTGACTATTGATACAATTATCTATATACAGTATATTGAGATGTTAATAGCTCCAAAAACCTTGTAAATAAGTACACATGGTATGTTAAGGGAAAGTGGGTACACCATTAAGCTGCAATATCTAACCTCTCAATAACTCCACAAGGACCTTGAGCAGCATTCATGGATGTGCTTTTCTTTGCCCACTTGACCGTTTCCACATGTAGCGAGTGTAGAGTTTTCAGATTGTCCATGTCGAGCAAAATGTGAGACGTCCTCCTCCAGAGAGCACACAGAGCAGGTCAGACAGCCAGGTCGTGGCAAAGTCAAACTCCCAGTTGTGAACAGGGTCTGAGGACAGGTATGAGTCATCCCCTCAGCCGACTTACACACCTTTGAAAACATTTGGTGCCCAGCCATTCAGCCAGTCTGTGAGTGTGTGTGTGTGTGTGTGTGTGTGTGTGTGTGTGTGCGTGTTCGTGAGTGCACACAGGCTATTGACTCCCTGCGTTTGTGTGTCTGTTGGCAATGCAGACAGAGACAGCCAAATAGGCAGTCACCTGCAACAGTGAGTCACTCAGTCACCCTCGACTCAATACGGTGCCATTTAGACAAGACTGCAACGCACTCAGAGGTGTGAGTGTGTGTCTGTGTGCGCTCGCGTGTGTTTGTCTTGTGTATGTGGGCTTGCATTTCGCATTTCAGTCATGTGTTTGTGTGTTGTTGTTTTTTTTAATGTTTTTTTCATCTCTGTGCCTGTGTTGCATAAGCTATGTGTCTCTGTGTTGGCAAACAGTACGTTGCATGTGAAAGCTGTGTGTGTGTGTGTGTNAATGCAGACAGCCAAATAGGCAGTCACCTGCAACAGTGAGTCACTCAGTCACCCTCGACTCAATACGGTGCCATTTAGACAAGACTGCAACGCACTCAGAGGTGTGAGTGTGTGTCTGTGTGCGCTCGCGTGTGTTTCTCTTGTGTATGTGGGCTTGCATTTCGCATTTCTGTCATGTGTTTGTGTGTTGTTGGTTTTTTTTAATGTTTTTTTCATCTCTGTGCCTGTGTTGCATAAGCTATGTGTCTCTGTGTTGGCAAACAGTACGTTGCATGTGAAAGCTGTGTGTGTGTGTGTGTATGTGTGTGTGTGTGTGTGTGTGTGTGTGTCTCTGTGTGTGTGTGCGTGTATGTGCTGGTGTGTTTCTGTATTTGAAAGTAAGCTCCATGTTTCTGTTTGACCTTTGGAATTCCCTCGGTCCGTCACACACTGCTGCTTCACTATAGATCCACACACACCATTCATTTGTGTGTGTGTGTGTGTGTGTGTGTGTGTGTGTGTGTAGACACTGAGAGAGAGAGAGAGAAATGACATAAATGTTTAATTTTGGAGTTGAATTTGTGCAATTTTGATATTGTTCATGCATACCAATGTCATGAATTGAATTAAGGAAAAGAGTCAAAGGAATGTAAAAACAGTAAGAGCAGGCAGCATGTCTGTCCAGCTGGCCAGCTCAGGGCAAAGGTCATTTAAACGATCACAGATTTAATGAAATAACCCTTTAACTGCTTTCTAATAGCTGTTGAATGTGTGCGGTGGTTTTATTACAAGCGGGCTCTCGCCTTGTGCATATGGATCATGGCTCTGGTCATTATCTGAATCCTTGCACTGGGTCATCACAGGATCAATAATGAATACATGAGGAGGTAATTGAAATGCATTCCCCAAGGGCACGAGAGGTGAGTCGGATTCAAATGAAGTCCTAACATGATTGGGGCAGAATAATTAAAAATGTCTTTTTCATTAGCTGCTACCGCCGGCAATATGGATGAGTTTATGGATAGATGTGTTTTCTTTCTTTTTCTGATTAATTGGTCCTTTCTTCGGTTCTTTGGCTGTTCTTTGTTTTTTTCTTTGGTTCTTTGGTTCGTTCCTTGGCTCTTTGGCTTTTAGGCTCTTTGATTCTTTGGCTCTTTCTTCGGTTCGTTTTTTGGTTCTTTGGTTCCTCCTTTGGTACGTAAGTACGTTCCTCGGTTCTTTCTTTTATTATTTGGTACTTTCCTTTCCATTCTTTCTTTCTCCTGGATGAAAACATTCCATTGAAGTTTGTATATGTGATATATTTCATTAGGAATAACTTCCTTGGTTCTAAGTCATTTAGCATGGAAACTATTGATATTGATTTCCAGTGTTGACATAATTAGTTTTGCTGATCTCGATTTACCCACTGTCTAATTTGTAGCCATATGTTTCAAAGATGCTGTCATGTGCAGATGGTGCTGTTTTATTTTTATTGCATTTACAAATCAATGGAGTCGCAAAGAGGGAAATGAGGTAAGAGAAGATAGGACGTGAGAGAGAGAAAAAACAGAAAGAAAGACAAGTGAGCAGTTGAAAATGACAGAAAAACTGAAAGATGGAGGAGTCGCAAGGCGACATTGTCATTAAGGGAAGAGACAAAGAAAATAGGAAATGCGTGGAAGGTGGAAGTGGGAGAGGGATGGAAGGACGAATGGCAAAAATAAACTGATGAAACAAATGTTGCAAAATTACGATGACTGACTGCAGACCGACGTGACTGGAAGAGTGAGAGCATAGAGAAGAAAATACAGATGACAGATAGAGGTGAAGAGGTGGAGTGAGAGGTAAAAGAGGTGAAAAGAGCAGTGGAGATTAACAGAGATGATGCAGAGTGGAGTACAAGGCAGCTGCAGGAGGTAGAGAATGGATGGATGATAGCTATGGAAATGGAGTGTAGGACAGGATTAAACCTAATTAGAACATTATAATGACTTTGTAAGGTGAAACGAATAGATGGTAGCCATTATGTTGGAGATAAAGAATGGAGACGGGCCAGCTCTTTAATGAAGAATAACACTGATTCTAACCAGGGTCATTTTTTGGAAAATCCTGTGAAGGTTGAAATGGATTACGTGAGGCTTGAGCAGAGAAAGCAACGGAGAAAGATAAAGAGAATAAACAAGGACAATAGAGAAAAACATAGATGATGCAGCACAGGATAAAGATATATGTCAAAATGGCAGACAAAAAAGTTATGAAGAGGAGAGAAGTGCAACGTAAGGAGGTGGAGAAAGACAGGAGAGATAAAAATGGTCACATCAGGAGAAAATGAGAGAGAAGAGTTATCCATGATGATTAGAAGTGGAGAGGAACGACAGAGGAAAGAGGATGATGAGTTGAAGAAAATGTAAATTGAAGGACTATTTTAAAGAAGGAGAAAATGAAAGATGGGCAGCAAAGAAAGCAAAGGGGCAAAGTGAGGGAAAGAAAAACAGGAAAAGAGAGATGAGAGTTGATGATTACATGTGGTAGAGAGAAACATTTCACTTGGCTCTGTGGATGTCAATGTTGTTCTATTGGTCGGTCATACAGTCCACCACTTTGGTCCAGACTGAAATTGCCATGAAATTTGGTATAGACTTTAATGTTACCCACACGATGAATTGAAATATCTTCAGTGATTCCCTAGCTTATCATCTAATGCCATTATCTGGTCAAAATTTCAATTTGTTCTCTACTTTGGTTTATGACCAAATATCTGCAAAAGTATTGACGTTACAACTCTAAATTAATGACAAACACTAAATTAAGATGGTGCACATCTTCAACATTATCCCTGCTAAACATCAGCACGTCAGCATTGTCACTGGGAGCATGTTAGCATGCTGTCAATAGTATTTAGCTCGAAGCACCGGTGTTTCTGAGAGCAGCCTCACAGAACTGCTAACATGGCTGTAGACTGTTAGTCTTGTAGGATAAATAGAAGAGGATCTGGGTAGTTAGCATGAGTAGTGATTGCCACAAGGGCTGAATAGTCAACGAAGGTGCCCCATTTTAAAAACTCCATCTAAACAATATACATCACAGTCCTGTCCACAAAAAAACAAAAAAATAGTCTTACTTAATTCAGTTTATGTATATGAAGTAGTGTTGTGAAGATTCACTGATCAGCACTAATTAGTGTTTAAGATACAGCTGTACTGACTCAAACAGCTTGTATCACACAGTTAAAGGGCAAATGATGGAAATCATGCTGGTTTCAGTGTACTGGTAAACCTTGACATGTCTTCCTCATGTCTTTGTGTGTGGATGGCAACCAGCGCATATTATCAGTTCTTGCCCCTGGTATGCTTTGACCTTGCTCTGCTCTGCTCATCAGCACCATGTGAAACCTCATTTCTTATCTAATGTGACACTTAAGAAAGATCTACATCAAGGGTTGAAACAGAGGTCTCTCAACTTTAACTCCGCAGTGGTAGCACACAAAGATGATAGTTTACATAGTTTTTACTATCTTTAGAGTACATGTATACTGTGTGTGTGTGTGTCCAGGTAAGTGCTCCTCTAATAGGCATTCATGGCTGAATGAAGCGGAGGAAGCTTAAGCTACGTCGAGTCACTCTCTTGCATATTCTCAGCTGGGAGAATACACACACACAAACATGCGCGCACTATACCGCTTCATATCTGACAGTGCAGTAAATGCTTTCGTCTCCAGCGTGCACAGTCATGCATGGAAATGTACGAGTGCCATTACCTTCACACCACTGTTGAGTGGAATATTGGAATTTAATGGAGGTGAATCTGAAGTAGCTTGTATATTACATTTAATACAACATTTAGCCCCTGCGCAGGAGTATGATTCCACAAAAGTCATTGTAGCAGAGACGACTGGGGCCTAATGGTTAATACGGTGAGGCTATGACCGCAAAGTTGTCAGCTTGAATCCCGGGAGAGGCTGAAGTGTCTGAACAGGGAGAGAGAGAGACGGAGACACTCACACACACACTTTGCCCTCCTTCACCAGCCACCATCAGACTGCCCTTGAACAGGACGATAAAGTCCTAACTGAGGCCGACAATGCAGAACCGTGAGTGTGAAGCTCGATGAAAAAATGCAACTGTGCTTAATCAACCTTTTCTAGATGAAGGTTAGAGTAATAAACTGTGACATTTTTATGTAGATGTCCAATTTGTTGCCATACGCTGATTGATATAGTACAAATGTGAGAGAACCAATAGAATTTCACATTTGATGCTTCAGTTGTTTCCCAATTCACAACCTACAAATTGTATACAATATGTACTTTATATATATGTATATATAACTATATATATATATATATATGTATATATATATATGTATATATAACTATATGTACTGTATCGTTTTGTACAAACAGGAAGTGATACAAGGCTGACACCAGCCAAACTGTGAATGCCACCTCCAATTGACCCTCTCAGTCCCAGGCCAACAATTACATTTGTACTTCCATTCATCTGCTCCTTTTTATAGGATTAAATGTTTCCCATTGTTCCTTTTTGAGGATAACCATGTTTGACCATGGCTGTTTGAAAGTGAGCAAACATTTGATGTGAACAGGTTGCAGTCAGGAGTTTTGATAGATTGAATAATAAGAAAAATCCGGTTTCAAAATGATTCATTATAACTCTGAAGGTATCGAATATGAAAGCTCATAGGGGCGAGTGTCAACACCTACAATATGAATTATTTACCAACTGCTCATCTTTACAGCTTCTTCTCCACGTTGCTTAGGTCACCATAGCAACAGACAGGGAGGGGCGACAACCAAAAATGATTTTTGCTCATAAAAACATGACTATTGATATGTTGGTTGGCAGTGAGATACAGCAGTTGGTTCGTGCGTACTATAATCCTCACACAAACAGTGGGTGGAAAGCCAGCTTCCTGATGGGACTGAGCAAGCAGAAATGTTTTTCAAAGATTTAATACTCGTTTGTTTTCCAAGATCGCCTTTGAGCTGTCTCATCACCATTCGGCTGTGAGTAGCTCCCCTGTTTCCTTGATGCATTTTATCGTGGGACTAAAGTGTACATCGATGGCACATTCAAAAATCAAGCGAATTTAGTTTGCATATGGACATCTTTTTGAGTGCTTAATTTAGTCACTTTTTCAGTGAGAAGTAGTACAGGATTGGGACACAGGTTTGGTTTCTCTGGGGGAAAATCCTCCACTGCTCTGTGTTCTTTTTTCCAAGCACCTGCAACAGTAGTTAGATAGGAAGGAAGCGTGTAGTTAGCACACGGAGGAATTATAGCCCACAGTGCTGAAGGAAAAGAGTGCCACCTACAGATAACTCTGTAGAAAATCAAAGGAAAGGGTGTCACAGTCCCACCCACACCGATCAATTAATTGGCAAGTGATTTTGGGAAGTGCAGCACAGAGACACAACAACAGCAGGACCTTCACTGTCACCACAGCCCTGTGTTTGGATGTTTACGCTCTCTCAAATGCCTGCATTTAACATTTCAGTGCTAGTAATTTAATGCGGGGCTTGACGAGCGCTCCAGAGACTCGTATATTTTATTGTAGGGCAAAGGCAAGGCAACACAGAGGAGATTTGTTAGGGAGCTGTGTGAGAGAAGGACATCTGCATCTTAATTGATTTCAGGCTGGATATTTTTAAATTTATGTGAACACAAATAAATTATTCGTGTGTGTGTGTATTAGTAGCTGGTGTGCATGATATTATGTCTGTGACAGATACTGTAGTTACTGTAAAGGTTTCTTATGTGTTACTATAGTAACAGTGTGTACATCTGAATGCTTATTGTCAATGTGTGTGCTATTAGTGTCAGAAATTGTGTTTCAGTGTTGTTTTGTGGTCTTCTAACATTGATAGTCACATTGTGTGTGTGTGTGTGTGTGTGTGTGTGTGTGTGTNGTTCCTGCAGCTAAGCCAGATGGTGGTGTCAAACGCAGACCACTGAAATCAACTGCTCTGACATCACAACGCCACACCGAGCCGCAGACGCACTCTGTATGTGTGTGTGCATAATTGTACGTGTGTGTTCATGAGTGTGTGTGTGTGTGTGTGTGTGTGTGCTGGCGAACCAATCAGAAGGTCAGGGTGACTCAGGGACTAACCACACCTGTTTGTCAGAGTCTCTATCTAACTTTGTCTCTCTCCTTTCTCTCTCTTTGTCTCTCTGCAGCAAAGGGGTGGTTTCACCCATGGCTGCACACACTCGTTGAGCGTGCTCAGCATAATGAACGAACACACACACACACACACACACACACACACAGACACATGCGGGCAGCAGCAGTAATTAACAGCTAACTGCGAGAAGCCATTATCATTACAGGAACGAGGTGGGATCAGACGCTCCCACCTACATAATGGACAATTAGTCTCTGCGTCGTCATGTGTCCAGCAGACAACTCTTGGCTCTTTTCAGGAATGGAAGCGACATCGACTAGTTCTGCACTGACATTACTGTGTTTTTTACAGGATGTACTGAAGCCTTTTCTCACACTGGAGACAGTAATGGGCATTTTTGATGGAAGTCATTGTTGTAATTTGGAGTACAAAATGGGTTTCGCTCCAGTTTCCCTTTTTCTTCCAAATGCTTGTGGCATTTTATAAGACATTACCGATGGTTTGGCCGGGCCTCAAGGTCATGAAAAGCTTTCTTTAAATAAAAGACACAATTTCAGGAGAAACAGGCTAAATGTTAGAACGACTTTGCTCATTTTCAGTGCCATTCTATCAAAGGCTTAGATTGTCTCCATAAAGTTCACTTCAAGATGTAACATCACATATAAAGGTCTGTGAACAGTCAGGTGATGGTTCAAAAAGGCAATTTTAATAAATTTCTCAGTTCTCTGAAAAGCAGTGTAATGGGTTTCAGGAAAAAGATGATCTTTTCCTGTCAAATTTAGAGTTGTTTTGATGATTTCTTCAAGCATATTGAACACTTGTTAGAGGCTCATTTATGATCAGGTGGTAACAGGTACTTTCATTGTTTTAACTCCTGCATGCAGCATACCGTCCTAGTTAGCAGAAGGTAAAACATAGCATTTCTTTTCCTGCTTCACAGACTTCAGAGGAGTAGTGACATAAACAAACATGAACAAGCTTAAGAGTCCACAGCCATGCTAGCAGCTCTGTGAGGCTAAATGCTGGCATCAACGTGCTAACATGCTCACAATGACAATGCTAACATGCTGATGTATAGCAAAAGTAAAGTTCACCTTGTTCAACATCTTAGTTTAGCGTGTTAGCATGCTAACATTTGTTAATTAGCAGTAAACACAAAGCACAGTTGAGGCTGATGGGAATGTCATTAGTTTTGACCCGATGATAGCACTAGATGAAAAAGTGAAGGGATCACTNGTAGTGTCACAACCTGGCTCGTAAGGTCATGACAAAGTGGGAAAAACACATGGAGAGTAGAGGTCAGTGGAATCATTAGTGTAGGGTGTGCATGAGAGAGGAGATAGTGTGTGTGTGTGTGTGTATGAGCGTTGTGAGGTGCATGTAAACAAAGTAAAGGGAAGAACTGAGAGGAACTAAAACTGAAACATAACATAACCAAACGGGTGCTTGCGGGGGAGGAGACGATTGTCCGATGACGATTGACACTTACCACGTTGTCATAACACTACCTGAAGGGAGAGAGAGAGAGAAAAAAAGGAAAAAAACTGACGCAACCCACAGGGGAAACACCACTAAAGCCTAACAGGGAAAACTCCAAACACTGTGGCAACACTTAACTTCTCTTTGGACCATGACAGATAACCTCCCAAGGAGAGAACAAATGCATCTACCCACCTTAGCTGCAAAATAGGGTGCGTCTCCCAAAATCTAAGCACCTCCCAAACAAAACAAAACCCAACCTGGCCAAACGCGCACCAGGACCAAATCAACTAATCTGCACGCATTCAAACGCACCAACCAAATCAAGACATCAAACCTTATTCCAACGGAATGCCGAACTCAAACATATCAAATTGCCTGCATAACTATAAATTAACCTGGATCCCGGATGAGCCCCCAATTTGTCACAACTTGGTTCGTGAGACCATGATAAAGTGGGAGACACACTGTTTTCAAAAGCTAAACATAGTAATTTATTAAACAGACTGAGATTAATTAAATACATAACAAAAGTACAAAAACACACAGAGAGTGGAGGTCAGGGGAATCAGTAGTGTAGGGTGTGCATGAGAGAGGAGATAGTGTGTGAGTTATGTGAGGTGCATGTAAAGAAAGTAAAGGGAAGAACTGAAGAGGAATTAAAGCTGCAACATAACCAAACAGCCTGCAGGGGAGAGAGAGAGACTGTTAGTAACAGCCAGAGCTTTATAGACTGGGAACACCAGGCCCAGGTGCCCAGGTGCACTGATGATCCCCTGCCCCACCGACCAGGTATCTGAAAAACAGATTGGCAGGGAAGGGCAGAGGTTGTCACAGTAGCGGAGAAAATTAAGAGCTGGTAGACATCTGCACATCGGCTAGATGCAGCTGCATCCAGGGCACATTTGGGTTAAAGGCTAGATCCAGTGTTATTTTACATTAATGACTGGATTTTTTTCAAATTCCAATCTGTAAGTAGCTTTTTCTCTGCATGTCGAGTTGATTTCAGAGGCAAAGTATTCCAAAAGTAACTTGAGGTGATCTGATTTTAGTTTTTACTTGATTTACTTTAATCTCTTGCGGTTACAGGATTGATTCCACTTTGTCATGGTGTAATGGGTAATCTGAGATGGAGTGCATTTGAAAATTAAACATCAGAGCGCGCCTGCTAGCCAGAGATGAATGCATTAGAGGCCAGACAAATTGGGTGAAATTGTCCCCCCACTTCTCCAGTCTGTCCTAATGGAGCCACTATGAAGGCCATGGCACAAGCCGCCCTGCACGGCTGCTGCTGAAATTGATCCCTGCCTGCTCACCAGTCCACTTCACAGATTATACTTGTGACAAAATATTCTGTCTCGCTTTTTCTTTTTTTTCCGCCCGGATCTCTTCCCCCATCTTGTATCGTTTTATATGAGAAATTTCAGCCACTATCAGAGTGTTTCAATTCATAGAACTATTCGATTGTAACATGGCATCGCGTGCTGTATTTTTCACTCTATAGATGATTGGAGGGTTTTAAGGATTTCGTGCTGGATGTAGCATCTTACCAGAGGCTTATATATGAGTCAAGATGGTGTGTGTCTTTGTGGCTCGCTCTGTGGTTGTGTGTGTGTATAGGATTTTTATTCTTCCTCAAGGTTAAAATGGAAATCTGCACCATCCAAATTAGTCAGGCTATATATCTCCTTTAGCTCCTGACTTCTCCTCCTTTTTCATAGCGTTCCCTCATTTCCTCTGCTCACTGCTCCATTTGATGCTTTCTCCTTCCTTCTATTGTCAGCCTCGTCGTAAATATAAACTGCTGTTTTCTAATCTCCTCTCCTCTCCTCTCCTCTCTCTCATCCTCATCCTCTATCGATTGTGTCCCGTTAATTAACAGAATTTATTCCTAATGAACCAAACACTGATTACCTTGTTCCAGCCGTAGAAACAACCTCTTGCGACGCTTCAGTTAGACCTCCAAAAGGTCTAACTGAACGAGGTCAAAATAATCAGACTGTACTCAGACCACAGTGCCTCGCCACTGCACCATGGCTAAATCTCAGCTCTAGCAGTAGCCCCAAGAGGTTCTGCACCAAACGGCTGGAAAATAGCCGGATCTGCTGCCAACTTTCCCCTCGCAGACAATAGAGTATCAAGGGGTGAGTTGCTGGCTCTTGAGCATATGGAGCTTATGTTTCAGAAATGTCTTACAAAGAAGGGTTTCCTAGAGGAGAGTGGATACATTTGTGTGTGTGTGTGTTTGTATGTGTGCGAGCCTCCTGCTGTTTATTCAGTGATACAACAGTCAGCTGGTTCAGGCTCCAGCACATCACACAGAAGAGAGCTTTCTCCGCATCTCGTCAGCGTCTGGAGCTCCAGCAATTTTGACATTTGCAGTCGTAGAAAAGGCATTACTCGCAGCTGTCGCCTTTATCTGATTCCTGATCAGTGTAACCAGTGACTGATCTCTGTACTCTAGAGGTGCGTGAGTGAGTGCCCATGGTGGCAAACAAAACATTGGTCTCACTCGAAGTCCGTCTATACGAGTCATCTACATGTTTGTCTTAGTAAATAGTTTCTAAACTGTTTCTTTTTTTAAATCACAACTTATTCTATTCAGCTTCTGGCCCAAAATGACTTGTTTCCATACAACAAGTCATTACAACATTAACAACATTATTTATGCCGTAATAATATGAGTATAAGTGAGATTCTCTAGTTTCTAGGTCAAGATGTTTTGATCCATCTCACCTGTCAGTGAGACTTTGCAGGCGTGCAAGAGGGCTGTAACATGATGAAAACGTTACAAATGCTCAGAAAAAAACATTTTTACTATCACAAATTGAGCCATTAGGTGCAATGAAAGTCTTGAGGAGCGATATCAGTTCAGGAAGTCAGCCGGCTCAGCCAGAGGAGGACTGAAAAACTTTTTTGGTCTTTTTCCGCGCTTCAATGGACTGAATGGAGAGCGCCATCTTGGAACACGGCATCCAGATTTGCATCGTGTGCAGGACACGCTAGACGGATGCAATCAGATTTGTGATCAAGTTAACAGCTAAGTGTAAGTAAAAGTGAATCTGTTGCTTCAGGATTTCATCTGGGCATGAAACACTTGAAGGTGTAAAGCTCCGAGGGATGTAAAGCAGTATTTGAGTGTAGGAGTCTCATTTAAGTCCTGTGCACTTCTGTAATCAATGCTCACACAAGTTACCAGCTAATCCTTCCACTGAGCTCCCCAAACAGTCAATAAAGACAGAGTGCAGAGTTTACGACTTAAACTGCGGTGAAACCAAAGAGGAGACTGTTGACATTATTTAAAAGATGAACAATCGAGGATGAATCTGAAGAGGGGGAATTCATGTGACAGTGAGACAGCATGTTGAAATTGCACGTCCCTGGAAATAGTGCCATGTCCTCGATCTTTCACACCGCTGTCTGGTTTCATTTCTGTGTATGTGTGTGTGTGTGTGTGTGGGTAGGTGTGTGACCTTGAGGTAACGAGGTCCATTCAGCTGTTGATTGCCAGGCCTCGCTGGCGTCGCTGCTGGTAATGCCGTGAATTGATTCGCTGCCAAGCCCAAAAAATTTCACCTCCTAATCTAAACCTCTCCCCCTCTCGCTTTTTTTGTCTCCTGTTTCCTTTCGACGCCTTCCCTCCCTCTCTCCGTCTTTGTCCCTTTCCTCCCGGCGTCGCAGTCTGTTCTCGAACTGGATTTAACCGCCAACCTCGCTCATCTGTGGCTAAGCCTGTGCTACATTGAGTGTGTGTGTGTTGCTGCGCTAATTGTACCTGTTAAAAGTCTTGCCAACCTCATTGCTTAACTGTCCTAGTCATTACAACACTGACAGTAAAGGTCTATCCACATTCATTTGCATTTTACAGTCATTGTTTGCATCTGTGCATATGAAGAAGATATAAACTGATGTGTGTGTGTTTGTTTGTGTGTGTGTGTGTGTGTGTACACCTGTTACAGCTCGAGCCAACCAGCAGCTATTCAGCCTGGCAGGAACAGTGACTATTCTCTTCTTCACAATGGCAGTAAAGGTTCATTCCAGCTACTTCTCATTGTGCACAAACAGCGTCTGTGCAACAGTAAAATATCAGAGCTCCCTCTCCGCTCACTCTGATATCCCACAGTTCATATGCCCACCCACTCACACACCCACACACCCTCTCACACACATGAATAGAGCTACCCTTCCCCTCACAATTACAGCAGGGACGTTTTCACTGGTTTTATTAGCAGGTTTGAGCAGCAGATGCACGTTTTGGATCTTGGAGGGTTTAAGAATAGAATTCAGTTTTAAAGACAAGGAAAAAAGTATTAATAGATGAGACAAAGACATCTGCCTATAGGATCACTTGAGCTAAATATGCAGCCATAGCACCCTCCCACACACATTTCCAACAAGTCCCTCTAGAACAACACATAGAAGTGTTCTCCGATCTGTCTCCACCTTTCCAAGTTGGAATTAGGGGTGCTACGTCCGATTTTTTTTTAATACACTTTCCAAAACTGACAATCCGACAAGCACATCGAAGTGATTGCGCGGGAGAGAAGAACTCCTCTCTCAAGCTTTCATTTTTCTTTCTCCACACAGCTCTCTTTGTCGCTGTTAATGTGCACAAATGAGTGAAACGTCTTCGAGGAAAGACTGTCCAAAAGTGTGCGCTCTTATCCCCATTCCGCCACTTTTATGTCAGGTGTGGTTGGACAACATGTCGTACAGAGTAGTTTGTTTCGAGCATACCCCAGTGTTAAAAGCTGCTGCCATTTCTTTTTCACACCTGTAATAACGTGCCATCTTTCTCATACTACTCTGTAACACTATCAACATTAATGTTGCATTCTTTGTAACACTTAATCACCCCATTAAGCATTCATAAGACATTTAATAACAATTAATAAATGGTTTATAGAACACTACAATGTTGTAAGCACATATAAGGGCATTTCTAAGTATTCTTTATGAGAATCCCTGATCCATCCAGTGTGTGCATGGCTGTTTGCTTCTGCTTGTTATTGTAATCTCCATTTAACAGTCTAATTTATGAGGAAAACCCTCTTATCTAATTGATTTAGTTAATGTCGTCCCTATGAATAATCTGCTAACATCACTCTCTGGTTTCTCCCATCTGGCTGACACACGCATGCACACACACACACACACGCACACACACACATGCACACACACACACACACACACACACACACGCACACTGTGCACAGTGCATAGTGCATCACCCACTCATTTCATACTCATAATGATAATGATAATAACTTTCCTATCCCATTAATCGCTGTGGTAACGCCACAACAGTGCAGGGCCTGCTCAGTCTCTGCTCCCTACTCTCTTTTTTTTTCTCCTCTCTCTAATCATCCCTTCTTCCATCTGAATACATGTACAACACTGTGCGACAGGTTTGCTCCTTTTACACTGCACTCAAGATAAGTGCTGTCCGACTCATTGTTCAGTGTTAGTGCCAAAATATTTGCAGCACTAAAATGAGAGGTTTTCACTGTATCACGGTACAGCTGAAAATGTACTTTGTTTTTTTAATCTACTTTATGAGTCACAAACAGGTTATCAGAATAGTGGCCAACTAATTTCCTGCCAGTCAGCTAATCTATTTATCGACTAATTGTTTCAGTAAAGAAAAACTTGTTTCCTTTTCAAATATGTATAAAAAATGTGATGGATTCCGTTCTTTGGGTTTTACATCCTTTACACGAAGCAATTTATGTCTGAATCACACATTTATTTTTAGAAAAATAGTTATGAATGAATAGAATGAAAACCCAGCAAATGACACTTATATCTATATTCCAGAGTGGCGACAGCATGGATGGATTATGATGCATCACTTTGTCATCATTTTGTGTCTCTTTGTAGTGGTTTTGCATCTCTTTGTTGTTGTTTTTTGTCTCTTTGTGGTCATTTTGTGTCTCTTCGTTGTGATCTTGTTGACCTCTTTCAGTGGCATTTTGCAGGTAAACCCCAGGGAGCCCCCTGACCCCTTGGGCCCCTGGGCCTGTACCTGGAAGGCCCATTCAGTAATCCATTCATTGGTGACAGGCAAAGAGTGAAAGGATAGATGGACTGAGAGAAGAGAAGAGAAAAACAGATACAGTCCATATATACACTCCCATCCAAAAGTATTGGAACAGTGAGGCCAATTCCTGTATTTTTGCTGTAGACTGAAAACATTTGGGTTTGACATCAAA
>NTHP01000031.1:540255-560680 GCA_003416845.1 Oplegnathus fasciatus
TTTGATGTCAAACCCAAATGTTTTCAGTCTACAGCAAAAATACAGGAATTGGCCTCACTGTTCCAATACTTTTGGATGGGAGTGTATATAGCAACTGAAAAGTGACAACAAGCAGTGTGAGAGTGTGGAAAATGGCTGGCTTAAAGGAAATGATTGGCCCTTTGTGGTTACCACGGTGACTAATGGGATACCAAAGTTATTATCACTGTGTAGCATGAAGAGAGTGGGTGACGCTGTGAGTGTATAAAAAGATAAAGATAAGAGTATGTGTTTAAAGGACAGAGAGTACTTGTGCAGGCAGAGAGGCAAATCGCGTGTTGGTGACTATGTGTGACGTGAAGAGATGGAGTGTGTGACAGGTATATACTGTGTGTGTGCGTTTACTTCACTGGTCAGGGATGTAAGAGAGAGATCAGGAGGGATTAATGCAGATTCCAATTATTGTTCTTGTGTTTGCTTTCTCTTCCTCTTTCCCTCTATTTTTCTCTCCCTCCATCCTCCTTCTCTCTTTGACAAACACACACACACACACACGTATGAGCAAATGGCCTCTGTCCCTTTCTCTTTTCTCTAAGCTCTCGGTGACAAGGGGATTTTCTTTAGCCTTTTTATTAAGATTGCTGTTATTTGTCACACAAGAGAGAGGCCGAGAGAGAGGGAGGGATGGAGGGAGGAGGAGAGGATTGGATAAAAGGTGGAAAGACAGAGGGAGAGTAAAAGAGTTTGAAGAGGTTTGACACTGAAAGACAAAACAAGGTTGGGAGACAGAGCGATCTGAGTTCGAAGAGAAGGTAGAATAAGGGAACAAACAGGGCTTGCAAAAGAGGGAATAGACGAAGTGGGGAAACAGAGAGCAGCGGGAGGTGAGGAGAGGGAAAATAGAGAGCAAACAGAGGGGGGAGAAATGGGTGAGGACGATGGGAAAGAAAGGGAAAAGGAAGCAAGAAAAACTTGCATCATCCATCTAAAACAAGCCCGGGGGATGAAGAGGATGTTTGTGATGATAAACTCTTCACCCTCACTGACTCTGGCACACACACACACACACACACACACACACACACACATTCACAGCCTTTGTCACAGATGTAACTTGCGTCCTTGTTCGTGTTCAGTTTAAGGCAGTGAGAAATCCTCATGCTAATACATCAGGTAGTTATTGGCGTCAGGTTCAGCCCTCCACTGACATAAGAAGTAATTTTATCCAGTTTTACTTGCAGGTGCAGAGCAGATCATAGATTTAGACAGATAAGTTCTGAGTGTAATTTATCACTTGCAACCAAATGTGTTTTTGGGTGCTCAAAACATTAATCTATATGTAGTGCATCATATCATATGTATATACCATATTGTGGATCAGTCAGAACAACCACCTCATAACCAACTAAGACCAGATAAACAAACTACCACCAACAAAATCAATTAAAAAAAATAAGATTAGAAAGAATTAGAAAGATTAAGCGGGTTTCACTAAACACAACCTACTGGGTCTTAAAATTCACACACAGTCGCATTCTCACCAAATACTCACATCCTCTGGATGAAAGCTGGATCTGGGCATTGGAGGCTATTTAAACAAGCAACAAAGTAATCCTTAATAAAGCACCCTCTTATACAGCTGCCATTATAGACTCACTCATCGCAGGTGTTGACTGACTGGTCACTGCCAGTCTCTACAAATTTTATTAAAAATATATCTATTTTTCTAAAGGTCTGGCTGCTAATGGACAGCATTGTATTGAAAGTGAAATAGCCACAGTGCTTTCACTTGTGTTCTTCCTTAACGTGCATCCCCAGAGCCAATTAAAGGTGCCCTCTGGAGTTTTGGATTACTAGTGTAGCAGTGCGCCAAAAAAGGCAGGAAAAAAGAAGAATGCTAGCAAGCAAACATGGACATAAACAATGCACAATTCGAAATATTTAAAAAAATTTTAGGAGGAAGGAAAATGCACTCAACATTTAATCCTCTGGAATACACATAATGCATTTTGGTGAGAATCAATGAATGCAAACTAATTTGCAACAACAAAACAAAACAAAAAACACACAGAGCAACTTCAAGTCAAAAAAAGGTTCAGAAGGTGATCCAATCCTCTACTTATCATCATCTGGCGACGCACTGCTCTCCCAGTATCATCACTTCACAGTATGATTTCCCCGTGTGTGCTCACACGCATCAATAATTGCTGAGCTCCCACACACACACCCATAATTGGCACCCATGTTTGCAACCATTAATTGAAAAAGTGAAAATTAATTGACCTTCTACAACAATGTATGCATGAGTATTTCCCACAAATATTTTTATGCAGTAGCTCTCGAAGTTATATATTATTACATCTGGTGGACATCCAGACTTTACAGAACCGCAGTTACATATATAACTTTTAAACATCTATATCGCCTTCACTCGTGCGTCATCTCTTATCAGTCTTTGTGTGTCGCTTGATTAGCCACACACACATTTTCTCGCACCTACACACACATGTACATGCATTGCCACCACTTCTACTGGCTAAAATCAGGTTTATTTATGCTCTCTTCTTGAATAGAAAGTATTCAAACTGATTAATTTCCACCTCCAGAGTTCTCTGATTTTCATGCACACTTAAAAAAAAAAGTATCCTCACATAAACACACAAACACGCTCTCGCACAGATGCAAACCCCACACACAGCCAGCCTCATCATATCGTGCATCATCGTCTCTCGTTTTAATGTCACAGCCCATTAAAACCCTTTTAACCCCATTTGGCTGATGTCCTCGCCTACACAAACTTTCACATGTTTATGCAGCATGCTGATGAAGGGATAGAAAGAGAGACTGTTAAAACACTGTTAAAAAAAAAGTGAGATCTTTGGCTGCAGGCCTATATCTTCATACTTTATACAGTTTTTTAGAGAACACATAACAGCATTTTAAAGGGTTAGATTTCCTCAAAGAAGATAAAAAAAACATTCAAACACATAAAGGATTAGACATAAAGGGAAAGGAAGAGAGGAGAGGATTTAGTGCTTCAGGCAGAATAATATTAACCCACATTGACTCGGTAGCCTGTGGTGAAATTTGTATGCTGCGAAGGAGCCAGACTTTTCTGGGGGCAGAGAACAGCAAGACTCCTCTACTCTCTACTCAGGAACTTCACTTCACCTCCTCCTGGTGTTTGAATTATTCTGGAGCCAACAAACTGTCTTTCCTACGGCCACGTGACAAAAACAGGGAGTGTTTTTGAATTAAGAGGAGGTTTTTGAGGGCAAAAGCAAAAAGAGAGGGTAGGGATACGGGACAAAGAGTTGAGTTGTGACCAAAAGCCGTGGGATTATACACAAGCTCTCTCTGTCTCTCTCTCAGCCTTAACCTTTGTGACCTTGGCTAGAGGCTTGAGCCGACTTTCTGCACATCACAGGACAAAAGCTGACATCTATACATTACATGCAATGCTGTGTGTGTATGTGTGACCCCAGCATATACTGTACTATATCATGCATACAGTACTGTGCTTATTCTGCGGACACATTTGTGTGTGTGTGTGTGGTCTACCTATATAGATGGGGTGTTTTGCATGGTGTGTTTGGTCAGTTATGTGCACGCATCTTGTGGCAGTGCGTTCTGTGTGAGAGAGTGTGTGTTTGCCCTCAGAGTGATGGATGAGCCCGGTGGCAGATCGATGTTGAGAACAGTCCTGTAGGGAGAAACATTGAGTGACCACCAGAGTATTGACCACACACACACACACACACACAGACACACACTGCTGACAGCCTGAAACTGTTGGTCACTGACTTATTTTTGTTAGTTTCAACTTTGGGGCAAATCTGTCTCCAACTGCATATAATTTCAATTTGGAATATCGAATGTTGTATTTTTAATCAGATTCTACTTCCAGAAACAAAATTCTGCACCTTTTTTTACTTTATATGTCTCCATAGCAACCATGAGGTTGAGGTTACTCCTAAAATGAAAAGCGAGTGTGGAACGGGTGCATCAGTGGCTGCCATAAGCTCAGCTGGATGCATTTGCAAGCACCTACAGTATCTACATGTTTGTGCAAGATTTTGAAACAGCTGTCTCTATGAACGTCTAGGCTCTAGTGCGGTGCATTCACTGGCACTTATACTTTTTTGAATCTGCCTGAAATGTCTGAATCTTTCATGGGAATTTGCTTTAATAAATGCTCCATCTATATGTGTAACATTGTGCATCTCACAGTAAAGGTGCAGTGAATGTAGTGGACAGCTGTCAGCCTGTCTGCAGATTGCATTCGCTATCCTCTCCAGAAAACTGAAAGCTCACTGATGCATGTGCGACATTCTGCAGCGACTTTTAACGCTGTTTGGCGGGGACAGGCAGGCTGCATCCCTGATGTCTTTCTTCTCGTTCCACTGGGTTGCGTCCGCCATCGCCTTAAATCTGCACTGTGCTCCGGAGTATGGGCAGCACTTCGCAACACTCTCTAACATGCTTGGACAGCTGTATCCACGGCCCAGTGGGGCGCATTTGCTATCGCCCTTAAATCTGCCTAATTATGCATCTCATCAGCTCTTCAGGCGCTCGATAGCTGTAATCCCAGAGCCACACACACTCACGCACCGCCTCTCTTTCTCCATGTCTTTCTTTATCTCTGTGCATCTCCTCCCTGCCTTTCTTAGGTTTTATCTCAGCGCACTCATTTCTTTTTCTCACTACCTTTTTCCCTTCTTCTCCCCCCCCTCTCTCTCTGTTGCATCATCCTCATCTCTCTTCTAATCTTGTCCTAACTAAGTAACCAAGCTCTTTGAGCTCTGTGTACCACAGGCAGCCAGCGCCACAGCTCCCCCTTCCCACAATAACTGCTCCCTCCTGGGTTTGCCTCGCCGCCTCATTGCCTCCCTCATCCACGTCCACGTCCACGTCCACCACCAACCCCACCCCCCTCCCAGCCTGGAGCTCCCATGGCTGCAGCCAAAGATCAGTCATGCATGCACATTCTCACGCACACACATAACCATGCACACGCTCACACCAAGCACAACACCAGTAAAGTTGCAGGGAACAGTCCGCATACACTCAAACATATACACACATGTGCACACACACACACTAAAGATATGACTAAGATCAGTCACGTTGACTTCATCTTGCTCCCTTTCACGGAGGAGAGATAATAACTTTGTTAGAGATGGAGGGAAAGAGGGAGGGAGGGAGGGATAGATAGTGGAAGGAGAAAAAAGGGGGAGTCATGGGAGAAGGAAGGGATGAAGAGATGGAGAGGTGAGAAGATACAGGGATGGATGTGGACAGGGAATATGGAGGAGAAAGTGATAGAGAGGGAAAGAGGAAATGCATACTACAGAGTGAAATAAGATATTAACAAATAAAAAACAAATGCAATAAAATGGCAGAGACACATAGTAAAGAACAATTTAAGAAAAGGGAGGTCTCCTCCTGCAGGAGCCAGTTCCATTTGTGCTTTAAAAGGGATCATTCAAATCTTAAAATACACTCTAACACCGCATTGCCATTTATTGGGAATTTAACCTCCAAATAGCATCCTGGTGCCACAACCTAAACAATGTAGGAAAAGCCGAGAGTCGCAGTAAACGGCTTCCCCGTTCAGTATGATATAACTTTAACAAGCTACTGAAAGTAAACGATGCACAGAAACACATCGCTCAGGAAATGAAGAGAGAAATGAAGTACCTACAGTACCACCTGCAAGCTTCAGGTTGGTGAGAGGCATGAAAGAGCCTGCCACTTTAAGCTCGGATATATAAACAGGGTGTAAAACTTGACAACAGGCAGGATGATGAAGATAAAGAGATGGAGGGATGGGGAAAAAATGGCCACCCATATGAATAACTTCGGCTCAATTTGAGAAATTATTTGTCTCTCTTACTACAGTACTTATCTGTATTCTTTTCTTATAGATCAGCACCTTCAAAGTATAAGAGTATAAAGCACATAACAGTGCTATAAAACCAAGGAAATGACTCTGGATTCAAAGTTGAATAAAGAAAGCAATGAAAAAAAATATACTTGTAGTCCTCAGAGAGTATATAAATCCAGTTCCAACCACTATTGTGTTGTAGTTATATAAATGTCTTTATCTGGAGGGCAAAGAGATATTACAAAAACCAAAACACTGCCTATGCCTTTTTAGCTCACACTTTCCTCAGGGTGTTCGAGGAGTCACAGGTGATTTGCACAGAAAACAGTGATATGATCTCACTTCAGTGGAAGAGCTTTTAACAACTCAGTATTAGGTCGTACTGTGTGACTTGTCAGGGCAGCGTTAGCGGTGTGAAAGGATGGGTGGATGGAGAGAAGGAGGAAAAGGCGGGATGGACTAATGAAAGTAGGAATGCTAGCCGAGCCCATGAAGATGTGATGAATCAAATGTCATTTAACCCTGAGACAACATCAGCCCTCTGTACTGTGTGTGTGCGGTGATTCATGGCGCCAAACGAGGCAGAGCGGCGGAGCACAGCTGATGAGATATGAATCAACAACCATGGTCAATGCTCTTACTGCTTTCGATAAACAGGTGGAAGCTTGTGTGTGTGTGTGATGTGCTTTACAGTGGGTGTGAATATGTGCGTTGTCTGCCTTCATCTCATCCTCCAGGCCCTCTGGCACATGCTATACTTAACATTTTCCTAATTCACTTTGGAGGCAGACATTGTTGTTCTGGTTTATTCAGCGACTGCTTCTCCAGGCAGACAAATTCTGTCAGTGAGTTCTGTTTATTGTTGTGGTGCCCCTCCTGTTATGTTGTTTTAAGTTAAGAGATTTTCATTATTATCTCTGATTTTTGCTGACTTATTCTCTGGGCTGTGAAATTTGAATCCTGGTGGTAACAGCAAGTGCGGTTTAATACTACAGCAAACAATCCTTGTGTAGCACCTTTGTCAAAATTTAAAACAGAAGAGCAACAGGTGTGCCTGCTTAAAGTGCTGCTAAACAAACTCATGTTGTTTTAATAAAGAAGTCCGTTACCCCCTGCAATATTTAAGATGATCCACTGTCAAAATATTCCCAGAATTACCCTTTTCTTGTATTTTAGATGCATTTTTGTTGAATAATTGCTGTCGTGTTTCCAGTGTCTTCTTCATAATAAAAGCCGCCCTGTGATTTGCCAGTTGAGTGCTTTTAATGTGAAACAGCAGCAAATGTTGGGTTTGCATTACCAGTAACTTGATACAGCTCAGATACGGCATTAGGAGAGTGACACAGTAATGCTGGATTACATATCTCGTTTCCTATGAATCCCCTGTGTGTGTCACGGCAATTTGAATCCAGCGCGGGAATGGCGGACTCCGCCACTAACAATCAAAACTACTATGTAGAGAGGTAATTACAAAATGTAAATACATTTAATGGCTGTTGCTAAAAATAAACCACTGTCAGTAAATAATATCTAAAACAATCACAAGGATTATAACTTTAAGAAGACATCAATATCATCAGCTGTTTTTTTTTTAACTTTATTTAAAGACATTTGCCATCCTGCTTGGACAGTAAAAGTCTCTCTTCTCTTCTCTTCATCTTGCTCATTCTCTCCTTGTTATATCAGTGCCTTCCAGCCTTTCACCTACGAAGATGTTGTAAACATGCATCATCCAATCATCAAATTATCTACCTCGATGCTCACGCATGCACCGATACACACACATACACGCACACGAACACTGTGAACACCTGTTGGTTTGATTGAATGCATTTTCACAGGTGTGTGTTAATATATTGTACAGTTTGTGTGCTCGGGTGTGTGTGTGTGTGTGTGTGTGTTTATTCACATACATGTCTGCATGCACACGCACATGTGCATGAGCATCGCTGTCAGTCTTTAAAAAAGTCAGAACAGGTCATTGTGTGTGATCTGTCAGAATGATTCATATCCTACAAGGGAAAGCTCTGGGGAAATAAGCAACACACACACACACACACACACACACACACATTGAAATATACACACATACATGCACAAGGATTAAGAAGTCATTTCAAGCTCTGGACTGGTGTCAGAACTTTGGGTTTATTAAAAACTAGGACCAAGACAATAAAGATGTGACTTTTCATCTGCTGCACATATTTTTAGCATCATACGAATCTCACACGTTAAAGTCCTGAAGTGTGTGTTCCACTTAAATTTATGATGATAATCATATGCTCCTACCAATCCTTTATCCTTTCACAGTAAAACCGCCACTTTCCACTTTCCTTTCTTGTATTCATTTGCTCTGTGCAGAGACATCTTCTGTCATGCAGCCTTGCACAATATTATTAAAGGGTTGCACTTAAGTCGGGTGTGAAAATTAAAGACCATCTTGACTCAGCCCAAGAAAAGGGTAATTGCTTTTTTTGAGCACAACTGATATATGGAAATTATAAATACCTTGACACCAAACTGAGCTCTTAAGCTGAAATTCAGCCACAACTGCATATTTAACCAGAGCCTTTTAATTCTGTGTTTAGCCATTCTGTTGCCATTTGCGTATTTGCATTCATCCTCCTGTTGCATCACTTTTTGTCACTATCCAGTAAAGCTAAATAAAAAAGAAAAGTCAACTAATTTGTGCACAACTCCCTTCCATGAGCATCTGATCTTTTTATTATGATTGTGTACTTGTGCCAGCAAATCTACATATTGCGGACTAAAAATGGGACATATTTGTTTACGGGTGAGGATGACATGAAAGGAACAATGAGGTTGGAAGGATCGGAGGTGTGAAAGAGGGAGCGAGCAGTTGTTATGGAGAGGCGCTAGAGACGTGAAGTGGTGCGTAGGCGGAGAGAGAGAGAGAGAGAGAAGGGAGACGACAGGACATTAACTTGCGCAGATACACGGAAAGAAGTGGACAGGAGGATGGGCAGGAGGTGACTGATGGGAAGACCGAGAGGGAGGTGGAGATGGAGAAGACGGGAGGGAGTGAGGGGGAACGAGTACGAAAAAAGGAGATTTAATGAAGCAGGTGAAAGACAAAGAGAGAAAACAAAGAAGGCTGAGTGATACTGATGAATCAAATCTCGAGAAAGGGGGACGTGGAGTAATTTTAGGGGGCGTTTCGAGCATCATTAGTGACAGCTGAGTTTGTACAGTGGTGTGATGATTATGATTATGATAATTACATTTAAACAAAATCCCCACAGGGTACCAGGATTGTGATGTCCATAGCAAGTGTAAAAATGAATTTATACTATATTATTTTTGATCAAAAGCTCCAGAACAAGCAAGTATGTGGACCCCTGAACAAAATCTGTCCCAGATGCTTTGGGGCCCTGAGGGCTCCAGGTTCACTATGTAGTTATTATATACTTGCATATATGTTTGTTAATGCTGTATGCAACACAAAAGCACAACAAAAAAGCATAAATGATATGGACCTTAAAGGGGGATTCCACCAATTTGACACATCAAAATCTGTTTACAGGTGTTGTACTTCTGCACATGTGAAAAAAGTTCTATAAAGCCAGATTTTTACACAAAAAGACGAATGCATAGAATAAAAAAAGACAATATTTCTGGTTCTGCTGCATCGATTTTGATATTTTTCCTCTTAAACTTAGTGAGTCCGACAATGTTATATGTTAAATGCTAAATCGCTGGAGTACTCTTTTAAGGTGACACCTGCATTATCACATAACCTTCAGGCCCAGTCTTGTAGAGAGGCTGCAAGTTAAAATCTAAATTGAAAGCCTTTATTATTTCAGTTTATCATGCGCTTAAACTGTGCATATTGCCCTAATTAATGTCCTTAATCAAGTTAATGGCTAATTACAAACTAATGCACCCACACATCAGTTTAGCCCTGAGGCCCCCTGGAGGGTTAAGGGAAGTTGTCAGAACTCATTTGCATACCAAGAGATTTGGGGAAGATGTTGAAAACTGCAGCCAAGGTTTGAAAGATCAATTTTCCCTCATTATAAAAAAAAAAGATCACTTTTATCACTCAAAGCTAAAATCTGACAACGACATGTGATACCGGAGTGAAGTCTAATTTCTGACTGAAAGCAAAGAAAGATGAGAGAGACTGAGGGAGTGGAAGGAAGCAGTGGCGGGATAGACGGCGGAGGAGAGAAGCGAGCCGAGTATTGAGGTGACAGGTTGTTGTCAGGGCAGCGAGACCCTGGAAGATAGATGAAGACAGGGTCAGCAACCCCTCGCTAATGTCACGACAGATGACTAACTGTGGTTGTATGTGTAGAAGTGTGTGTGTGTGTGTGTGTGTGTGTCAAGACAGGGTCAGCAATTTTTCGCCCAAGGCTGACTAACCCTGAACGTGGAGTGCATGTGTCTCAGCATTTGGAAGTGTGTGTGAGAGAGTATGCGAGTACAAGGTCAGCAACTTCAGCGCCACAAGGCTGAATGACACGGTTTGTGTTTGTATATTGTCTCTGCGTTTTGTGTGTGCACGGGTGTGTCTGTCTATATGTGTGTGTGTGTGTGTGTGTCTGTTCCTCTGTGTGTGTGTGTTTGCACTGATTTGACCTAACAGTGCCAGTTCAATCTGTTTCTCTTCCTTTTTTTGGTCCGTTTTCACTCACAGCATATTAACTGTGGTCCAACTAAAAGGCCACTTTGCTTCCTCGTCATGGAAACATATTGCTGTTGTATCTCTGCCGACGACTGCTTGTTCACAGCTCAGCTAGTGTTTGCTGCCAAGCATCGTATAGCAGCATGAAATCTGCACCAAAGTACAGCAGCAGGGTGTAAAGACTTGTGTGTAAAGATTCGCTCATGAAAGACTTGATTCAACGCCATTATTTCCACTGAGGAACGGGGAGAGCACTGGAAATACAGCTTGTCCACCTACTCTTAGTGTTGCAGCAGAATAGTATTATCACACTGTTCACATGAGAGAAAGCCCCGAGTTAAAAGAGTCATCAAAGTTTGAACATTTTGGCCTTCACTGTGCACTCACACCAAAAGATTAATGAGCAGTAGCAGAGACTCTGGGGAAATTTTTGCCCTGAGCTGCGCCTCTCAGGTAGTACTAGAGAGACATTAATCCCAACTATATTCTTAATACTAACATAAACATGCACGAATGGATTTTTTTTGGGCACTGCGGGGAAGCGCGACAAGCTGTAAAGACATTAATGAAATATTATCACCTTATAAAGTTGTTATAGCAAACATGTTAGGCAACACTTCACTTACATCCAAACACAGAGCAACATTAGCATTAATTTTACATCTCCCTTTTGGCCACCTGGTGAATGTAAGACCAACAATCTCTCTCTTTTTAGCTGTTTTTGGTCTCCGCCACCTCCTGAGGGAAATATACGTCTCTTTAGCTGATAAAATACGTTCACCAGCTAGTTGCTAACTTTGTCTGCCTGCTGTTTGGTGCAGGGCAGGTAGTGTACAGTGGGTTAGCTGGCTGGAAATGACACTGATGAGAGCGGTGGGACTAAATCAAAATAGTAAAGTTGTAGGCCATAAAACTAAAAGAATGAGCCAAAAAATACTAAAAAGCTCAGTAAAGCCGAGGGGAAGTGCAGAGTCTGGGGATAATTATCTATGGGTTCGTCAATACAAACAACCACTTTCACATTACACATAATCATTTGACACATTGTTTATATAAAAATATGAACGGTGCAGTTTTAACCATCCAAAACCTTAACTGGAGCCTGGAGGCTTTAGCTGCCTGTCAGGAAGAAACTTGCACTCTATCCACTGTATATGTGTCTTTAAAAGCATAAAATTCGCCACATTTTGTTGTAATTATGAATATGTGGGACATGCTGAGAATTTGGAAAGACAGCTGAGAAGTTGAGTATGCTGTGGAAGTAGTTTGGGAAGATTCTGTGGATATTTTTATATTTTTTTTCTGCTGTTAAAACTTATCGCCACTGGAATTCAGAGCGTTTGGTCTGGAGCTATGACTCCAGTTAGCTTCAGTGTGCTCTTCCCTGAATTATAAAACCAAACCTTTGCCTTTGTCTAGATTACATCAACCCAGTTATATTTTACATTAGTGATCTGTTATCATAATTGATTCCAAGAGTGCTCTGTTCACATTTAAGGGATGGAAGGCCTGGCACAAAGCTAGCTCTGTATGAGCCAGTTTATAGCCTGTGGTGCTCTGAAAGATTTCTATCGCAAAGTCTAAATTGAAAACAATCTTAAAGTTCTGAACTCCACATTACAAACAGAGTAATGTGTGTCTACTGTCTGCTCTGTGGTCCAGCTAAAAAAGGAGTTGCTATTGACTGTTCTACAGTCCAGATTAAAAACAAGAGGTGATTGATTTTTTTCATCTGGGCTCCTGTGGAGCTCAGACTGGCTACGTCTACTTCAGCCTTATTATAGACTTTATGATTTTAACTTTATTATAGATGCTGGCTTCAAGTGTATTTTCATTTACAGTATTCTCTCTTTTTTAGACTTTATTGCTTTCTTATTTAATTTGATCTGTTTTTAATCCACCATAAAGCACTTTGCAGCTACGTTCTGTTGAGTTCTATTAAAATGGAAGAACGTTGTTTACTTTTTGTCACAGAAATAGGGTCTTGCTGACAGGCCACCTAAGCTGTGGGTGCTTTTCCTCACCCTGTGCTATTAACTTCAAGTTTTATTATTTTCTGCAGGCTTTAATTAAAGGCATTTGAGCTGATTTAAAAGCAGCAGAAGGTGTTTTTTTTATAGTGAATACAATTAAAGCCAACAGACATACTTCATGAGACAGTTCTCTAAGTGGTGTGATTGAAAGGTTGAATAACGACTCTCCTTCTGTCTCTTCCCTTTTTTCTGTCTACCTCAAGGATTTGGACGTCCTTCCACGCTGCGCCAACCCAGTAGAGCTCAGTAGAGTCCAGTGAAGGCCCAGCTGTATCAGCAGAAATGGCTCCAGCAGCCATGTCTGTGCCTCCATCTTCTCTCACCTCCCTCCGCCCCTCTCGCCTCTCCTCATCCCTCCTCTTCTTCCTCCTCTCCTTCTTTCTCCTCCTGTCATGTCCTGGATCGGCCCGCGCAGATTCACCTGAGAAGAACTGCTCAGCTAGTGGAGACCCCTGTCAGGAAGGTGGGTTGGTCTTATCTGTGTGAAAACTTGCAGTATAATCCATATAGAGAGGGATTAACACGATTACATAGGCTAGATTTCTGTACTTAACCCTTACTGCAAGTGCAGCTTGTCGAAAGGGTTAAGTAAGGGAAAGGGTTAAGCTTCTAGTTTGGATATCCGTGTACCAGCCATGTAACCTTCTGATATCATGAACCTTTATCACAGCTTAACATAATGATAAGCAGATTTCAGACAGAAACATAACATACAGCCTAATTTGAGGGGAAATACTGCATCAATACCACCTCTCCTCCACTTTCAAATTGGCTCATTTACAGTATTACATTTCTTAAGTGGTTTATTCAATTAATTCAGTTTCCTCCTTTGTAAGAAACAATAATTAAGCATGAAATTCATGCTCCATTACTATGTTTATGTTATAATGGAGGCAGTACATGCATTAAATTATATGGCTTGACTGCATTAATGCATTTATAATTTTCCTCTCCATTGTCTTGGTTGCACTTTCCATCCAGGATGTAGAGAACAGTGATTTTACAGAGAAAAACAGACCATGCTAACTTAATATTCAGCCATTTGGGGCAAGCATTATGCTGGGGAGAGCACTAATTCACCTATCAGATAAAGCTCTATAATATGGTATTCCTGTGGTGACTTACTATAATGTTTAAAAATGAATTTTTTTTGTATCATATCATATAGTAACATATTTTGGAGTTACTCCACTGCTTAACTAGAGTTTATTGTATATTTCTCATGTGTTACCAGTACATTAGTCTAAGGACTAACGTATAGCATAACCTCCTGGCATTTATTGCAGTATATTTTGCCAGCTCATTCCGTGCGACCCGTCCAGAGGTTCTGCAAATAACAGGAAAGAGATTTGTTTGCCAGTTTCCAGGTGCTAATGCACTAGTTAAAGCTGAACAATGTCAGCAGAATATTCACAACACACCCACATCAGGAACACCGCTCCATGCGAAGATTACAGTGTTTCATTTCCTCCCGGGCAAAAGCGTACCACTAGTGAGTTATCAGCTGATTGTGCCAATTTACTGCTCTGAAACTGAAGTGCATTGATCCATTTCAATAAGTTTTAGCTGGGCAAATGGGACCATGTGGAAAATCTCCCGCTCATTATAATTCTTAATCAGGTTGCACTGCCACTGAGCTTTTTACACACTATACAAGATCAGAGAGGGAAAGATTAGTGAAGTTACTACGCAAAATTGTTGTAACCAAATATTTCTTGTGATCCTTTGTTGAAAAACACTGTTTGATTATCTTTTTTTTTTTTTTTTGACATTTCAGGAGTGGTACTTCCTGTGTGGAACCCTCAGAACCCCTCTGTAGGGGACAAAGTGGCACGGGCTATTGTTTACTTCGTAGCACTCATCTACATGTTCCTGGGCATGAGCATTATAGCGGACCGATTCATGTCTTCTATAGAGGTAAGCAATAGATCAATAACCACACATTTTACCACTGAGATGTTCCACTATGAGTTTCTCCTCATGATATTATATGACTTCATTGTAGATTAATGTAGTTATGTATGGTACATCTTATGTAATATGTCCATTCCTGGCAGTGTCTTACCACTTCCCTCTCCTCTCCAGGTCATAACCTCCCAGGAGAAAGAAATCACTATAAAGAGGCCGAATGGTGAGACCACCACGGCCACGGTCAGGATCTGGAATGAGACCGTTTCTAATCTCACTTTAATGGCCTTGGGTTCTAGTGCCCCTGAGATACTGCTGTCTGTTATTGAGGTGAGTACAATATGAGCCGGGTGGTTACACATTAGATTAACTGATACAGAATGTAATGGGAACACGGCAATCTAATTTTCACCCCACCTATAGGTCTGTGGTCATGGTTTCGAGGCTGGCGCTCTGGGTCCCAGCACCATCGTGGGCAGTGCTGCCTTCAACATGTTCGTCATCATTGCCCTGTGTGTGTACGTGGTCCCCGACGGAGAGACGCGCAAAATCAAACACCTTCGGGTGTTCTTCGTCACAGCGGCCTGGAGCATCTTTGCCTATATCTGGCTTTACCTGATTCTGAGTGTGTTTTCCCCTGGAGAGGTGGAGGTGAGAATAGACATAAATGTTAGCTTTTAAGTTTGGGAAAAAGAGAAAGTTGGGAAGGAAGGAAGGGAAGGAAAGAAATAGGAAGGGAGGAAAAAAGACAGAGCTGTTACTGTAACTCTCTCTTCTCTCCTCTAGGTATGGGAGGCAGTGCTGACCTTCCTCTTCTTCCCACTCTGCGTGGTCCAGGCCTGGGTGGCCGACCGTCGCCTCCTCTTCTACAAGTACGTCCGCAAGCGTTACCGCGCCGACAAAAACCGTGGCATCATCATTGAGACCGAGGGAGGGGCGGACGGAGGGCTGGGAGGTATGGATGGAGGAGGGGCTCTGGGTCCTGGGGGGTTCACCAAGATGGACATGCTGGAGCTGGATGGACAGATGGCGTTGAACTGTCACAGCGGCATGGATGGAGGGATAATGGAGGAGGGGGGAGCGAAGGACGAGGAGGATGAGGCCAGGAGGGACATGGCGAGGACGCTGAAAGAGCTGAAGCAGAGGCACCCAGATAAAGACATGGAGCAGCTGATTGAGATGGCTAATTATCAGGTTAGGAGGAGTGTGCTTATATATGCACATACACACACATTAGCTGTGTATGTTTATTGATATTGGCCATATATTTTTGAAGGAATAGTTTGGCATTTTGGGAA
This sequence comes from Oplegnathus fasciatus, assembly GCA_003416845.1. Lineage (NCBI taxonomy): Eukaryota > Metazoa > Chordata > Actinopteri > Centrarchiformes > Oplegnathidae > Oplegnathus > Oplegnathus fasciatus. The sequence continues at coordinate 556,009 of NTHP01000031.1, forward strand.
ATATGCTAATTCACTTTTTTGCCAAGAGTCAACTGAGAATATCGATGCCACTCTTTGTGCGTTAAGTATTGAGCTAGAACTGGGAGGTGATTAGCTTAGCTTAGCATAAAGACTGGAAGCAGGGGGAAACAGCTAGCCTGGCTCTGTCCAAAGTTCACAGCTCACTAATTAACATGTCTGTACACATACAGAAACGTTGCAGTCGTTACGGAAAGTTAATGGAAAGTTGTGGTTTTATGGGAAGTTACATGCTATAGCTATTTATTAGCAAAAGCAGCCAGCGTAGTGACTTCCTGGAGATGCTGTTTACTGCTGTTCTCCAAAAACTAGCTAATGTAGCAGCACGTAAGCCACAAAATGTCATCTTTTCTGTTTGTGTGGGGATTATACAAATGAAAATACATGTTCATTACTGAGCCTTCGACATGCTATTAGGCTATGGAGAGAGCCGCGCTAGCTGTTTCCCCCTGCTTCCAGTCTGTACGTTAGGCTAAGTTAATCGCCTCCTAGCTCTACCTACACACACCAGACACGAAAGTGGTATCAATCTATTTATCTTACTCTCGGTAAAAAAGCAAATAAGCTTATTTCCCAAAATGTCAAGCGACTCCTTTAACAAAGACATACATATACATTAGATTTTAGTCAACAATACAAAAATCTTAAAAGTCTATAAATGGTGTGTACACCTGTGTGAATATGATTGGATGTTACTAGTCAGCTGCTAATTATTGAGGCCCTGAACGAAGCATGAACGAAGCACCTGCACTCCTTCTTTTCCTCTAACTTGTTTGCTCTGTCTCCACACCACCTCGACTTTGTTCCTTCAAGTTTTGCTCTTTACTCACTTTCTGAGCTAAAGATGTTTTTACATCGTGCATCACATTTCATATGCGACTCCTCTGAGGGTGACACTGTGTTGGAGATGACGCGGTGACACATTCAGTTATGAACAAGGAGTTTTAGGTGATAACAGGTAGGGCAGTACACAGCTGTTATACAGAGAACATTTCGAAATGTTCCAGAGCAACTTCTGAGCTGTTTAACAAATTATTTTGGGTTTCCATTAGGCTACTGTTCATTACATAAATGCCTTAGTAAATTTGATTAAAATTAACTTCTTCATTCATTTCCTTTAATGCAGTTCTAGAAAATGGAAACCCAACTATGCACACACAGATATAAACAAAGTTATAGGCAAGTTAATTAAAGTGTTGGCTGAGTGTCAGATAGCTACACACTCCCTTTTAGTCTCTCTCACACACATAAACAGATACACAGAGTGAAATTTTTTCAGTGCACTCCTCATGTAATGTTGTGTGCTGATAAAACCACTAGTCTGCAGAGAGGAAGGTGCCGGTTGGCTTGATTGACAGCCCTGTAACATGCAACACCTCTACCATCCAGGTGATTTTTTGCCCGGTAAGTTATATGAATATTAGTTATGTGAGCGTGAAAGCTCATTCTTGACCTTGGGAGCTGTAGCTTGACAAAAAATTTGTAACGCTAGGTCCACTCGTTACCTTTTTCCCAAGCTTTCAGCCGCATCTCACGCATCGAGTTGATGCTTTAAGGAAGACAAAAAGCGAGCAAGTGGACCTCGAGTTAAGATTTTTTGGGGAATTTAGATTCACGACTTGTTAATCAATATTTATAAGCGATGAAAACTTAGTGCTTTGTTATAAATTTAACTTTTGGTTAAATTTGGCACTTAGTTTAGTTGAGTTTCGACTGTCAATATGTCACACAGATTAATCGACTTGTCAGTTAATCTGTTCTCATCCCTGGTTAAGAGAAAGGAGCTGCTACTAGATGGCTGTCATACACACACACACCTCTTTGTTGCAAGATTTACTCACACTTGCTTAAAATATAGAAACATGTTTATTTACGAATACTAATCATCAAACTGGCACATTAAGGATTCCTCTGTTTTTAACGCTGAACCGTAGAAGCTGTCCAAGTCTCTGCTGCTCACCCTTTTTTCTGCTTTCCCCTCTTCCTTCCCTTGCCTCCTCTCCAAGTCATTTCTTGGCCTTTCTTTTTTGGTGGCGAAGGAGGGAAGGAAAGGAGTTTGGCAGGCACCCCAAGATGCACTGGGCAACTTCCAGATGTTTGTTTGCATTCAAGCCTCCCTCTCCCTGCAGCTACTCCCTCAGCCTCGTGCCATAAATAAAAATGACAGCAGCCCTGGAGATTAAAACTCCACTGGATAAATGAAAGTTGTTGCAGTCATAATGAATCGTTAAATCAAAAATTAAATAGTGGTCTCCTATGGTCACCTCAGACTTGGAATTGGACTTTCTTTAAGTTAAGACAACTTGCTCAGCAAAAACAGATCAAGTTTTTAACTAAACTAACAATTACTGATTCCAGCCCTCCAAAGAGATGCAGATTTTATGAGGATTCTGGAGTGATATTTTCGGCTCGCTTCCCATAAATTTAAATAAATAACAGTTTTCCGAGCTCTGCGGCCACATTTAATCTAATGACCTCCACAACTACGGTGACCAATTTGTTCATTTTCTTTTTTCGACATTAAATTGCTATTCAACTACAGTCTACAAACTACAAACTACAGTCTGCATTACGAAGAAGTTAATACTTAAAGGATGAAGCTCCGACACTACAAACACTAGAGAAATAGACATCCCTCATCTTCACATGTAGGATCTGGGTTCAAACCTCAAGGATTCGCCCTTTTGAAGTGTCCTTAAGTAACTCAGTGATTCTGTGGCTGACCTTTGATCTCTAACCTCCCCGTGGAGATGTAAGAAAAATTTCCCTGGGGAGACTCACTGCTCAACCTTTAAATTGCAGCTGTCCTTTTAAAAGTGAAAGCTTTTATAAGAGAAAGACTAATCTGGACAAAACAAATTAAGTTATAGATTCACATGATGAATACAATAGATCGTTTTGTTAATTGATTGGTTTTGTTGATCAGGTCCTGATGCAGCAGCAGAAGAGCAGAGCGTTCTACCGTATCCAGGCAACCAGGATGATGATCGGAGCTGGCAACATCCTCAAGAAGCACGCTGCCGACCAGGCTCGCAAGGTGAGACACACATAATCTCCCCTCGTTACCGATCGACCTGTTATTCACAGCTAAAAACACACACCGCACCAGAGTCTGACCAGACACTTCTGTTTGTTTCATGTCTGGTTTTTCCAAGGTGGTGAGCAGCCATGAGACCCAGGCCCAGGAAGACGACCCTCACACCATCAGGATGGAGTTTGAACCGTCTTTGTACCAGTGCTTTGAAAACTGTGGCTCCTTGAAACTGACTGTCGCCAGACACGGAGGAGACCCTGGAATTACTGTCAAGGTGTGTGTGTGTGTGTGTGTGTGTGTGTGTGTGTGTGTGTGTGTGTGTGAGGGAGAGAAGCCAAGACACACTCAGACAGACCGAAGTAGAGACCAGAGAAAACAAGAATCTACTCTGAACTGATTTCACTCACATCTTTGGCAGTTTTCCTAGTCTCTGTCTGATCTTACTCATAACATGCTCTCACTTTTAGAGGCTACGAGCATCCTTGTTCTCTTTTCTGGTCGAATGCTGGTAAAGGGATAGAAGTGGATGATGGAGGAGTGTAGAAGAGGACTGGGAGACATAACACCAACTCTTTTTTCTCCAGATTTTTAGATTTCAGGTCAGGTTGTAACTCAAAGAAAACACATATCCTTTTGCAAAGGCTTAACGCTGGCCTGATACTCTGAATAAGAGATTTCCCAGTCTCCCGCAGAGAGTCTGTGTCAGTGGGATGATATCTGATCTGCTCGCAGGGGCTTTACAAGGCTGTGTCTCCCCTATTCTTCTCCTTGTATACACCGGAAACTATAATGCAGCAGAGGTATGCTGATGGCATGGCCTCAGTCTGCCGTCTACTAAAGGCTGATTTTGTTAAGTGAAGTGGACTATTTAGCCCACACACAGGCTCTTCAGACATGATGTCAGAGCAGCGCTTTACAGACGGAGAAATGATTATCTTCAACAAACACACTTTCTCAATGAGTCTACTTGTGCTTGATGGCACACTTGAAACGGTCAAAAGTTCCAAGAACCTATTCACAATCCCAGACTGCAATCTGAGCCTTTTCGAATACACAAAAGAAGTTCAAAGAGATCTACACAGTACTTTATCGTTTTAAAAGGTTTAGCCATTTTAACACGAGACAGCCATTCTAAAAAAAGTAAAGTAAAATATGTGTGGACATTTTTTTATATATTCTGGAATGGCAAGCTAAACTACAAACTTAAACCTGCATTAACAGATTTTTTTAGCCACTTTTTTTGCGGGCTGTAAACACAACACTGACATATTATCACCTTTCAAGCTAATATGGCTACCTTATTAGCAAACAATTGCTTATTTGCATGTCCAGCAGATGCGGAGTAACGTTAGCTCTCATTCTGAGTGGCATTTGTATCCACCTGGTGAATGATGATCGGTATGAACGACAGCTTTCGTGTTCACAGAGCCTTTAAAAAAAGATAAAAATAAAAACAATAAAAATAGTGATTATAGCAGCTTTAAGTTTGCTAGAATAGTTGGTGTATGTAAACTAAATTCCTGCTATACTATCCGTACCATATTTCTAGCAGATGTATTCCTGACATACAGCTTGCACATGTGCTGTATTTTAGAAATTAGGTGTCATACTGAAGGCACC
>NTHP01000031.1:564691-588551 GCA_003416845.1 Oplegnathus fasciatus
CTCTTCCTTTGTGTTTATCTGCCCTTTTCATATCTGTTCACTTCGGTTTCATCTTTGACGGCTCTTTTTACCCTCTCTCTCTCTCCCCTTCGTCTCACCCCACTTCCCATCTCTCTGTGTTCCTATCTCCCCCAGGTGGATTATCGCACAGAGGACGGTACAGCGAACGCAGGTTCCGATTATGAGTTTGCCGAGGGAACACTGCTGTTTAAGCCAGGGGAGACTCTCAAAGGTAAAAAATAACAGTGACCGCAATAATTTATGGCATATTTTCAAAAAACATGTCATTGAGACTGAGGCTCAAATAGCAGAGGTCATCTGCAGCACCTTAGGCAACGTTTTCCACTGGCTTTAACAAAAACTATTCTGCACCAAAATCAACATGACCTACAATTCTTTTACCAGAGATCACAGTCGGAGTGATTGACGATGACATCTTCGAGGAGGATGAGTATTTCTATGTCCACCTCAGTAACCCTCGAGTGGTTGGTTATCCTGAGATTGGCACCGCCCCGCTGGATGCCAGTGCCACCCCCAAAGCCGTGCTGGGTGACAACCACACAGCCACAGTGACCATCTATGATGACGATCACGCAGGTAAGAGGAACCCCTGAATAATGTAACAGGAATCTATCTTACATTGTACATTTGGTCTTCACATTTTGTAGTTCAAGTGAAATTTGAATTCTCCTCATTTCCTGTGTAAGGAAATATAAACTGTAGTGATACTGCAGCTATTGTGTATAATTTTATTTCAAAAGAAAATAAAACAGTTTTTGGACATAAATTCTACTTTTGTTGTGCACTTCCATAATATATACATGTGCTACACTGAGACTGAGGCATGTCATACTGTATAGCCTATGATACTGTTAGCAATTTAAGCCGCCTGTCCCTTTACAACATTCAACATTTGGACTCATCGTGCTGTTAAGTTTGTAACTGTTACTCCACCCAGAAAGTGGAAGCTAGGAAGCTAAGCTAACTAGCTTCCACTGGGAAAGTGGAAGCTGATTCCTTCACTTTTCTTTCATGTTATGTCAACACCTGCTGCCGTTTTCTTCTGTATAACATGGAACATGCAAAACAGACAAAGTGTGACAAAAGTAGATGTTAAGAACTACAGTATGTGCTTTTGATAGAAATGTGTGCACCCCACTAGCTTAATGTTGAATCCACATGGGTCTGTTGCTTTGATAGATCCCAGGATATCCACAAAAAAGGTACCACAAGAAGGTTAAAAGCGTCCCAGTCCCCTCAATGTCGCCACCTCTTCAGTTACAGGAGTTTGATAACATCCAAAGAGAATTAAAGAGNNAGGATGAGTGGAGAGTGGGCGTTTACCTAATGCTTATTATCTTTTATCTAGAGAGAGTGGGTGGTAATCTATTATCCCGTTCACTATAAATACGGTACACCTTGGAGAGCAAGCTAGTGAGTGAGAGCGTAGGTGTTTATCAGCCTCATCTTTCATGTCTTTCTAGTGTTTCTCCCCTGTGAAGTGCTGTATTTCCTTTCTTTCTCTCATTCTTTCTCAGGTATCTTTACCTTTGAGAGTGCCAGTCAGAGGGTGAGTGAGAGCGTAGGTGTGATGGAGGTGAAGGTGCTCAGGACTTCGGGNNGCCCGAGGCCTGGTAGCGGTCCCCTACCGCACCGTGGATGGCACCGCTAAAGGAGGGGAGGACTACGAACTAGCCGCCGGCAAGCTGGAGTTTCAGAATGACGAGACCATGTAAGTCCAGATGTGTTGTCAGTAGCTGTTATGTCGTCCACTTTACCGCACATTTTATGCACACTTTGAACATCTGACAAAATCCGAAGCTCCTTTTGCATTTCTACACAATGTTTTTGTCCAATACAGTACATAGACCAGGCATTTAAATGATTTCTCAGTCAGAACCGTAACTAAGGTTCGATAATAGATAGATGCTGCTCATCACTTACCGGGGAAGTTGACCAATGGCCTAACATCTTAAAAACACCCTAGTATATTCCTTTACTTTATCAAAAAGATGTTTTTGTAGCAGCAAAAGGTGTCAATGACACATTCCTCTGTTTCCTTTCTGTGTGATTGACTCCCATTCAGAAATGCTGTTTAGCTTAATCGAGTGTTTAACATGCATTTGCAGTATAAATAGCTCTATTAGGCAGATAACAGTGTAATAATGGCACTCTTCAAGGTAGGCTACTCTGCATTAAAATGCTTGCACACACGTGTGCACGCGCACACACACACACACACACACACACACACAAAATTGCTCTTACGTCCTTGGGCACATGCATTTTTAATATGCTGATGTTAGCGGTGTTAAATTGACCAATACATAAAGTGGTTGGGAATGCAGTTTCCTCAGCGCCTCCTGGGGCCTATAAAGCAAGGCCTCTGTGTTTGTGTGTGTGTGTTAGAGTGTGTGTGTGGTCTTGTACTTGTATCTGTATGAGGACCAGTTTGAGCTTTAGATGGTGAGATTGAGGACATGCATGCATCGCAGGGACATTTTTTGCTAGGTCCACTTCCTCAAGGTTCTGTTTGATTGACAAGGTCAGACATAGGTTAGGGTAAGGGTTAGGCTGGAACAGTAATTACTGCTTAAGGGCTGTGACATGGGGATAGTCAACGTATTTACGTTAATGAGTATCCTCACAAGTATGATAATATAAGTGTGTGTGTGTGTGTGTGTGTGTGTGTGTGTGTGTGTGTGCGTGTGTGTGTGTGTGTGGTTGTGTGCCTAGGGCGGCCAAATGTTGGCAAGGCCATTCAAAAGCTGTTCATCTGTGGCTTGCCCTCAGAGAAAGACTGAGAAGATGGAGTATGTGTCTACCTGTGTGTGTGCTCTTGTTCTTCTATCCTTGTAAGGACCAGTTTTAGTTTTAGAGCTTGAGAGTGAGGACAGTTTTGCCTTCAGAGAGCTGTTTGAGGGTTAAGACTGTGGCTTTATGGTTAAGATTAAAAGTACATGTAGGATGTGGTTAAGGCTGGGGTTAAGCGGGTACAGCCGTTGTGATCAAGGCTTCCGGGCTGGGGACTGCATAATGTCAATGAGGGCCCTCACAAGTATAGGAGTACAAACGTGTGTGCCAGACCAGAATTTACAAATGAACAAGAAGCTTGCCAGCTGATACCGGCCAAGCCTGTAAGTATGAGCGTCATTACAAGGGCAGAGTGTGTTTGCATATGTGTGTGTATGTTCGTGTGAAATTAAAGTTTAAATAGGTCTACGTCTTTTGATTAGGACACTACGCCCACTTTTAGCAAGCAATATGCATGTAATGAGAACTAAAAAGTAAGTGTTTGAAAAGAATTAGTTTCTCTACGAGTTACACAATGGATTCAACACATTTAAATACTTTTAAAGCAGATAGATACAGACAATTTGTTGCAATACTACCAAATACCAAAACTTGTAAAAGTATCAAAATGACCTATACACGAATTACTGCTCATCTGTTTTTTTTAAATAGACGCTCCAGTGGGGCATCAACATAACATAATAAATCTCTTTAGATTAAACATGATCGTGCCTTGTCTGCAGTAATAACGTCAGAGATGTTTTGGCATCACAGTTGATCCGCTGTCATCGTTCGGCTGCATCCGTGTGTCTTCTGGACAAACTAGCACAAAAGAAGAGACAGAATCTGTGCAAACAGGATGCACTCTCATAATATCCCTCCCCCTCTTTATTTTTTCATGTCTTTTCTCGCTGCAACCCTCTCTCTCTCTCTCTGTGTGTATTCTCTCCTCTTTTCATCATTGCGCCTTTAAGCCTCTTGTCAAAAATTCCCTCTACGCTAATGTAAACCTACTTTTATCCGCTGCATTCGTTTGAGTCTTTTCTCCTTCCATGTTCCCCTTTTTCTCTTTCCTCTCTTTGCCTCATTAAATTTCTGCTCTTCATTGACCTTGGATTTGCCCAGTAAAACCATTTTATTTCTTTCCTTTCTGTCTCGTTCTCGTCTCGTCATCCCCAGTATTTCTGTCTGGCATATTTTTAGATTTTCTTCCACACAGGATGAGTTTTTGTCAACCCCCTCCTCTCCTCCTCCCGCATTCCCTCCCTTCTTCACCTTCTCCTCTACCCTCACCTCCCTGTCATCTCATGCCTCTCCTCCCCCCCTTTTCACCCGCTCCTGCGCACCCTCGACTCCTCCTCATTTGCATCTTCCTCCCTTCTGTCTTTCACCTTTACTTATTTACACTGTCAGACTTTTCCCACTGTCTCCCCTTTTTCCTGCCCTTATTACCTTCCTCTCCCTCTACCTGACACCCTTGTCTCCCTCCACTGTCTCTTTCTCACCTCCTCTCTTGTTTTCTTTCTCCCTTCTCTCCACCTCTTCCTCCTCCCTTATTTTATCCCTCTCCTCATCCTCTCCATCCATTCATCTCTGTCTAACCCTTTACTCAGTGAAAAGGGACTTACTGCCAAGGCAATTTAGCTGGATCACAACCCAGACATAACTCACCATCCACACCTCCCTCCATTCCCCCTTGTCCCTCCTACAGTATGTCTTTCTCCAATCTGCGTAATAGTTTTGTTTACCCCTTATGTCTGTTTCCTGCATTTAAGCAACCCCACATTAATCTGTCACTTTTCTTGTTTATCCTGCCTGTTGGAACGAGCTTCCTCAAAAGTTTGGCAAAAGAGTAAAGAGGTAAAAGCCGGTAGATGGATCACGGGAAGGGGGGGGTGGATGGAGAAGGGGTGAGCCAGGTGCTGCTTAAAATTCTTGGGGAAAATCTAAAAGGCATTGGAGCTGAACTGACAAGAGGAGAGGAGGGGATAAGGAAGTGAAGAGAAGGAGAATGGAGCTTCAGCTTAATTGCATGAGCTCTAATTCATAAAAAATAATGATATCACATTGATCCCTCAAAGAAAAATCTCTCTTCTCTTGCTTCCCTCCATCAGAGGCCAGGTTTCAGTTGAGTGCTCTCTGGAGCTGATAGGGATTCAGCGTCTTGCTCATTTATGCTTCAGCGAGGTGGATGTTTGCTGGAATGTGTGTTAAAGTCTCACTCCACAAAATGTACACATAATGTCAGTTTACTTGTCATGAAGGGTACTACTCAGCCTGTGAAAACAGGTGCATGATGTTTTCTTTGGCTCTGAGGGAGCTTTGTCAAGTCAGGAGACATAACCCCTGATGATGTCATAGTGATGTCATCAGGATTATCTCAGCTTGGGCTCGGAGACTTCAAATTTATAACAGAAAGCCTGCGTTATAAACTTGGGGGCATGCCGTTTGAAAGATGTGGGCATTTACCAGGCAGGGAGGATGTAATGAAAGATGCTGTCCTGTTGAATTATGGGAAATGTAGGACCCAGCGTTTTTTGGAGCTTAACCCATTCTAGTGACTAAAAGTCAAGATATCTCATTCTTTTCTGCTTTGATTCTTTTTAAAATCTGTCTCCCAGCTTTATGGAAGTGCAACACTAAATTATGTAAATGAGTACCCTTTGAAACTTGGGTCCTCCAATTTAAACGAGGCCACCGTGCCTTGCAAATCACAGCGAAAATAGTGCCGCAGCTCAGAAAAAGTGAAAAGATTTGGTGTGCAAATGCCTTAAAGCATGGATAGTAGTGGAAATTCATTCCCACGGAGAAAATGTGTTTTCGTATGCAGTCTTTAACTACACATGGAGGGGAAAAGGGAAAGGAGACAGGAACGTAGAATTGAAGAGTGAAAGATGGAAGGAGGAGAAGATAAAGAAGGATGTCTTTGTTTCATTACTTAATAATGAACTGAGGACAGAAGTGATGGAGTGAAAGAATGCCGTGAATATGCAAGTACGTTTTCGTCAGTGTGTTATTCTCTCACTTGAGTGGAATTTATTAAGTGTCACTGTGGGAAATCACACATATTTCCAGCACAGTGAATCTACATTTATTCAGTATTTGGACTCACATTATATACTGCAGGAATGAATATATTCTCTCTCTGTTCAGCCGATGAATACTTATTTTATTTGTCCCTCTTCTGTTCGCCTCTTGTCTGTCTGCAGCTCTCTCTGTCTTCTCTCTCTCTTTCTTGTTCTTTTTGTTAATCAGAGGGCATGTGTGTGCAGAAGTCAAAGGCAAAGTGAGCAGTGTGTGTGTGTGTATGTGTGTGTGTCTGAGAGAGAGATAGGCTCAGCAGGGCCAGTTTATTCTTAGCCTTCCTCTGACCTGCAACTCAGCACAGAGTCACAGCCAAGGCACAGACAACTGTGTGTGAGTGTGTGTGTGTGTGTGTGTGTGTGNNGGGGGGGGGTCCTCTCCCCTGGCTGCTCATTATAAATTTCAAACAGGTGTCGCCACCAAACTGTGCCGACGCCTGTTCAATTAATGCCTTTCCCCTGTGTGTGTATGTGTGTGTTTATGTGTGTGTGTGCATGCGCTCACTTTGCAGAGCAAACCACCTCCAAAATTTTTGCATACATATTTTTTTCCCCTAAGAATGCTAAAACTTTTTCAATATGTCACCTTGCAAACGAAACCATATTTAACCATTATGATGTTCCTAAAAATTGCACTTCAGGATACATTTTTCATACTTTCACACAACAATACAGTTACTTAATGTTCCCAAAACAGAACACTATTAATTATGGTGGAGGTACCAAGCTACAAGCTACCAGCGTTTCCCATTTACAGTGATAACGTGGCAGATTCTGCTGAAATGACTGCTGAACTGTCGCTGGCAGATTTGATCAGGTATATCTAGCTAATTAAGCTAACATTAGCTCCATAAATTAGCGTAAACATGGCAAATCTTCTATAAGGGGTCTTAAATATGCTTTTGATGGCTACAAACATGTTATTGTGCTAAAAAGCTGAGGCTAAAGCTACATGTTAACTCACATACTTGTTTGTGTTTTCAAACAGTATGTTTCACTTTTAACATTACAAAAGAAAAGGCTTTTAAGATGATGGACTAACTAATGTTTTCTGGAGAACGTAACGCTGTCTCAGGTAACATTGGTGGAGTGAATCTTCCCTAAATTCAATGAAGAGCAGGAGGGAGCCGCTAACGTTAGCCTAAACTGTGATACCATCCACACAGCAGAGATGTACAACACAGTGGATGTGCTAGTTGTGAGAGGCTGTAACCTGTAACCCCAGCCTTGGAAGTGACGCTTGTTTACTACTGTGGACAGTACGCTAGTTAGCCAGACATGCTAATGATTGCAGCTTACTTTAGAGCATAAAAACACACAGTTTAATCCATTCCTTACACTTCCACTCTTCTTCTTTCGGTTTTGGAAAGGCAAAAAAAGAGACTTTCGAAACTCTTTAAATGCAGAGTATAGCTCTTGTAAGAGACCCTTGAACACCGCTTCAATATTTGGTGAAATCCAAAGCTTGACACGCCCGCAGTGCCTAGGTACTATGATTGCTATGTTATCGAAGGGGTTTAGCATATGGTCAATTTAAAGAAATGTCATCACGCATCTCAGACAAGAATCATCTGGCGACCTTCCACTCGTCGCTTGAAGGGGACAGAATCTGTTATTTTGTTTTCTAATGGGATCATAGAGATCACTGAAACACCCCCTGAAGTGCACCAGCCGAATTACCGCTCCGCAATATTGAGCCTCACTGTAATCCCAGCGTCCTGCCATGCTGCGTTATGTGCTAATGAAGCCCAAACACAACTCCTTAGTGTTTTTGACAAAGCTGTCAGAAGAGCTGTGATCATACATTTGCTGCTGGTGACGGAGAAGTCAGCTTTTAAGTTTTAAACAACACATTCTCCCTTTGGCGAGATGTTTCTTGGAATTAACAGAGAGACAGAGAGAGACGGAGGAAATACAAGGAAAGTGAGAGTGTGAGCTTGTGTGTGTGTGGGTGTTTGTGTGTGTCATAGTGCTTGTAAAGTGTTTGATATTTGCAACCTGTTTCTCCGTCTGTCACCAAAGTAGGGTGACTAACCCAAAGCTGTTCCTAAAATAAAACATCCTTTGAACTCCAAATCCCCAAGAGCTGTGCGCTGTAGTGTAGTGTAGTGTGGTGTGTGTGTGCGTAGAGTGCGTAAGGGTGTGCGTGCATTCAAGTGTGTGTCTTGCTGCTGCAGGTGCATGTGTGTGTGTTTGATGCATTTCCTCACAGACAAGTTTGTTGCTCATCTAGCGAGTGTCATATCATCTCACACACACACACGCAGCATCTTTTGCATTCTCCAAACACTCAGCATGTCTGCACATTGTGCCCTTCCTGCTTATCAGTACTCTGCTTAATAAAACTGTTTATCATCATATTGAGATTAAACTGGTTTCAGACAGCAGCTTGTATTTTATTCCTCAATGCCAGTGTGTTGACAGTCTAAGCATGTGTTGTTTTCCAGATGTGACTGAGCAGACAACAGAATAAATCAGCCATAGCGCTGTGCATCGTGGCCAATGGTACAATTAACCAATCACACAATAGAAAAATAGATGCGATATGACGCTAGAAACACAGGATGTTTGCATGCTGCTTTGCGTGAGTCTCACACAACAGCGTCAAGCGGTGTGTTGGATATGGATATGGATATGTCAGAAACACAGCATGCATTCTGGTTGGTTAGTATACAAACTGCTTCCTGCTGGGAATATTTCTGCAGCAGAGTTGGTATTGGAAAACATCCACCCTAAAACTATTTAACACGATTAAAAAAGGCCTCTGGTAATATAATATAATAATTCTGTTATTTACAAAGATAACTGGACAAACATTACCTTACAGTATTTCAAGAGATCAAAGAGGTTATGATTGTTTACACTGCATTACCTCTGAAGCTTTACAATATTTACAGGTATATATACACAGTAAATATACTTTAACATAAAAGAGGAAAACACAACCAACAAGCTGTCACATACATGCTCATATATATTACAAAAGGGAAAACAACACTGACATTAATGGTAATAATATTAATAATGATAATGTTAATAACAATAATAATAAATTCATTAATTGAAAGAAATACTTGCTGTGTTAAAGTAAATTACCAGTTTTTTGATTTGATTGATCATCCCTGTGATTATTTAGTCGTTTACATGCTGTGGACATCCTTCCCATGACTTCTATTTCTTCTCAAGGCTGTACCCTATTACGTCATTCCTATATCTGCCCAGGTCTAATGACCATTATTTGATTGTGGGCCTCCTAATGAAATCATTTACTCCATCGTCTCCGGTTATTCACATTGCTGNNTAGTGTTCTGTATGATTTTCTAAAATGTTATGTATGTTAGAGAGGAGGTTTTTAGTGTTCATACTATAGTCTTCAACCATGAATAACATTAAAAGCAGCTCTGGAGTTTCTCCTCTTTGTTTGGACATTTTGACATTTGTTTTCAGTTGATAAAACAATTAATAAGCTTTTTAGCGAATATTTGTGAATACACTGTATGTGTAATCCTTTTTGACACCCATACCCTCAATACATTATCCATTTTGTTAGGTTTAAATTGAGTGTCCCATGCCATTTCTCTGAGATAGAGTAGTTCCTTATTTTACCAACTTTTGTCCAATTATATAAGGTATTATTGATACATCTGTTTTGTCCTTACAGCTGTACACAGTATACGCAGCATTTTTTTAAGACATCGGTTACACCTTTTTATCAATCACATGGGGAATTCCCTCATTAAAAGCTACTCATCAATATGATTTTACATGATGATTTCTAAACTAGGGCTAATATAGAAAGTACAGTACTGTGCAAAAACACTCTTTAAGCTTTATATAACATTAGACAGTAGGCACATACTGTATTTACTGTGCATTTCAGGACAGTTTTCACTCCTGGCAGTTGCATTTTCTGATGTCTTCTCTTCTACACGCCTTGCATCCCTTCAGGTTCAAAAAGCAGCCTGTTAATGGGCAGATAAACACTTTCAACCCCCCCTTCACCCTCTGTTTTTCTGCCTCCCTCCATCTCCCCTTTTCTCTCCGTTCTACTGAAGAACGTCAGGATTCCTCCGTCTCTGTAAGGATGACAGGGTTTTCTTCTTTTATTCTTTCCTTGTTTGTTGCCTTAGCAACTTTTGATCCCTCCCATTGTAAGCCCAACAAAGAGGAGACGACAGAAAGAGACAGAAAAATAGAAAGAAAGATAAAAGAATAAAAGGGAGAAATTATGGGGGTAGAAAAGGGAGCTTTGTTGTTCTTTGATTTGTCGTTTTCTTCTATGCATTTGTTTTTCTGCTGTCATGTGTCTGCGCTGAAAGTTGAAATACTAAGAACCGTATGATTACATTCCCCAATATTTCTCTCCTCCCATTTGCTCGCTCATTCACTTCATCTCTTATTCCATTTCTCCACCATTTATTGTCAGATCCTAAAACAACTACCACTGTGAGTGTGTGCGTGTTCGAGTGTGAGATACACGTCCATTGTTTGCTCTTTAATTAGTAAAGGAAAACACTCTTTGGCCAAATGGATTATGAAGATTAAAGAGTCCAATTGCATTTCGGCATAGTCATGGTCTGCCTGACAGAGAGAAAGACGGAGGGCAGAAAGAGATAAAGACGGGCTGAATGACAGAGTCAGAGAGCAAAAATAAAGACGGAGAAGAGAGAAGACAAAAAAGAATAGATGAGACATGCTTTCATCCTCCCTTTTTCTCTCCTTCTCTTTCCTGCCTCCTCTTGTTTCTCCTCCTTCTCCATGCTTCTTGACTCTCTTATTTTCTCCCTCTTCTATCCCCCCTCTTTCTCTTCATCTCCTCTAATGTCAGAGCAGTCAGAGTTAAGTAGCTTAAGTCAACATCTTTAACAACTTTAGAGACTTTCATTGTGTGTGTGCATCCGTTTCTCTTCATGCGTGCAAGCCCATGTGTGTTATGTTACAGCTGTGTATTGAAATCGATGTGGCAGCTGCCGTCTGTTGTTTGCCTGTTGACGTTTTCTGCCGTACTACAGTAATTCGACTGGCAGTGTCTCACACACACAACACACAACCACAGAGCACCTCTGGCTTCCTCTAAATACAATTTGAGCCCATTTTTAATCCCCGCCTCTGGCTCCTCTCTCTCAGTGTCGTTGTCTTGCAGCGCTGCTGTTTAACAGTAGAAAAGTCTATTGACTCGTGGGTCTAAGACGAAGCCAACAGCCCGACAGTTAAAGTTGCAGTTAAGGATTTTACAGTAGTGGTTCAGACAGGTATCGTGGCAGGTACATAGGTTGTTTTGCGATGCTAAAATACAAAACAGCTTGCGGTTGAAGCAGCTTTGACTTTGAAATGCTAACCCCGCTGCCTCTGTCTGTGTCTGGCTGTCTGCTTTTTTTTTACCCGTTGTTGTTGTTGTTTCCTCGTTCCCTCCATGTCTCTGTGTGTCTCTGTTATACAATTCTGCCATTTAGCATCCCCGTCACTCCCTGTTTCTGTTCTCTCTCAGCCTCTCTGTGTCTCTCGTTTTGTACTTCTTAGCCCTGCATCTTCCCCTGTGGTTGTTTTTTTTAGCACTGCAGTCCCAGCAATTTTCTCTGCCAAGCATACACACACTCACACAAACACACCCTATGGTCAGAGTCCTGCGCCCACACACACACACACACACATACACACACACATATACACACACTGACTCTTGCCAACGTATCCCTGTGATCATACCCCCGTGGACTGCACACACCCTATAATCACGGCTCAGAGACCTACCGTGAGCTGCGGCAACAGGCTGCCCCTGCCCTTCCATGCCCATGATTAGAGCCTCAATAGGGGATAGCTACACCCACCATAACCCCCTCTACTCCCTGCTCCTCATCTGCCCTGGGCCTCCTTGCTCCACTGGCCCCCACCCTGCCACGCCAAGACCACATTAAAGGCCACAGTGCTGGGTTCACTGACCAACAAGGCAGGCGTAGAAGCTCCAGGGTGGGTAAGCTGGGGTGCCACTTTTCCATGTATTTACTTAGACTGAGAGTTTGCTCACAGTTTTTAGACACTTTTTCAGCAATTAACTGCTGCATGTATGTTATGGGATGGCCTTGGGACATGGCAGGCCTCTTATAAATTCATCCAATTCATTATTCTGTCTTGAGATTATTCCTATAAACAAATAAGGCCATGTTTGCAATGACTGGTAGCCTCTGTTTCACACCACTGCTCTTTTTGAAAAGACTCCCACTAAACCCACTGCATCCTCTGTGTGTTTTATGTTTCTTTTTTGCCTACGAAGAGGATAAACATGTGGGAAGTGGTTCCTTAAATTAGTTCTTCACTCCTTCCACCATCTGCCATTGAAAGAGACTGAAAGTTGAAGCTCTATTTGTGCTGGAAGAATAGCGCCCTCTTTCTTCTCTGTGCCTCAAAGCAATCCAGGAAGTGTAATATGCAGTGCAGAGGCTAATCATCTTATACACAACTGAATCCTTAACTGTGAAATGTATTCAATACAATTACATTTTTCTCCCCTCTTGTTTCCTCTGTTAGTTCTGGACTTTCAAACTGTGGTCGTCTCTTTTCCCTTTTTGCTTCGATCATCTTTGCTGACATACTGCATGCATGGCCTCATATTGCCCAACAATTTACCCTCTGATTGGTCGGAGGGCATTGTTAAATTCAATTAGAGCAGTGACCTCTGTTTGTGCATGATTGAATACTGCTCTGATGGCAGTATCAATCTAATGAAGTGAAATGATAGTGCAGTCTCAGACTGTCTGGTGCTGTCCCACGGCAGAGATTACAAAACTCTTGTTCCGTATCCAAGAGAAACACTTGTCAGATTTTAAAACAAATATGAGAAATATTCTGATTGCACAAAGTGGTGAATGCAGTTGGCGTAGGAATCAGGTGCAATCAGATGATAAGTGCTCGGATGACAGTTTATAGGAATTTAATTTGAAGAGAAAGGGGGTTTATAGAAGGTGGTGATTTAAATAAAATAATTTCCTACATTTTGTCTCTAAAAACAGGTTACTGCTGCTTGTAGGTGATGATGATTACAGTATTCAATCAATAGTCTGTCTTTCACAGTGCTCTTATTCCACAGCTGTATTTTAGTCCTGAAATACCTCAAATAATTGCATTGTGGCGCACTAAATTGTGTTGCAGAGAACAATTTTGAGCAAGTAATCAGTCATTCATGCTGGATTGCATTTTGGCAGCAACCTTAAAAATCTGGTTATGATTCTAAAGTTTATCCTTAAGGCCTGGTCACACCACAAAGTGAAATTAGTCTGCGCGTCTTTGTGAAATATTTGGTTCTAGAAGCTTGATGACGATTACTGGTTAGTGAACTACTGTAGCTTACTGATAACATGCTAGCCCAGGGCATGCTAGTGCTGTAAGACCCCTTAACATGGCCCTTGCTTCAAGACATTAGTCACTACTTCACTCATGTTAAAATTTCATGTCCACCATTACCTCATTTGTGCTCATCTTAGTTCAGTGTTACTATGTCTCTTTATTCTTGTTTATTTTCTATTTTTTTTACTTCACTTTTAAAATTAAAAAAAAGTTAAAATACGTGTGTTCACACAGTTTAAGACATATTTGTACCATTGACTCCTGTCTCATTTTGCTCATCTGTAAAGCAGGTTATACTCCAACAGAGGAGGTTAAATACAAGTGGATAGTGACACACAGCTAATAAGCTACAATAGCTTCCCCCTGAAAGTTCAGCACTGTGTAGACGGGTCAAAGTTCACCAAAGCTGAATTTGATGCAGAATTTGCAATTACTTGCCGCGACTGAATGGCGATGTTTCTCTTTAAATCAACTGATTTTGCTGCAAAATGTTCCCACTTTAAATGCAGGTGTGACCAGGCCTTTAGACTGGAATGACACTGCATTTTTTTCATCTCAGTTTTCAAGTCTAAAAGTCTGTGTCAACACAATATTAACTTCTGTCGTATTAGATCAGTTATTTAGTTTATCAAACTGCTAATATTGTCTCACAGATGATATAGGTCCGTAACCGCTCACATCGGTCTAGTACAGTTGAGGCCCACCAGTGAGAACCTGCGACCTGCTTTGGGTCTCAGCCCATATATTGAGAAACTTGACTCTGACATGATGAATGCACGCTGCGGTGGAAGAGTGATGAGCCAGTTCCTGACTGCACTAGCTCAGGATAATCTGGTATGATACACACACACACACACACACACAGATACACACTAACGCACACACACACTCAGTGATGTCAGAGTGATTAAATCACTAATAGCTTGCGGAGGAGACGATGTGACTCACACAAGCTCTCCATCGCAGCTCACATCTCTCACCCTCCCTCTCCGTACTCTTTCCAGTACAGTTCTCCTTCTCTCCATCTGACTCCATTTAACTCATGGTCTCTTTCATCTTTCTGTCCCCTCCATTTTCTTCCTTTATCTTCCTCCAACTCTCTTCCTATTATTCTGCCCTGATCTGCCCCTCTTTCCTCAACATCCATCTGTCCCTCACTCATCCTTCCTCTCCTTTTTATTAATCTCTCTATTCCTTCTTGCCCTCCACCTCAGCTCCATCCATCTTCCCGCCCTGTCGTCTCTTCACTTTTATTCTTCCCATCGCAGATATCTTCTCTGTCTCCCTCTTCACTTTACAGGATGATATATCATCCCTCGCCGTCTTATCGTTCACCCATCCGTTCCTTCTCACCTCTTTTGCTCTCTCTTTTGCTGCATCCTTTGCCCTCCATCTTTATCGCCCCTCACTTTATCATCGTCCTTTTGCCTCCTTCTTTCCTTTAAGTTCCCTACTGTTCCTCTTTTTTTTCATGTGTGTGTTTCCGTGTGTAAATGTTAGCAGGTGAAGTTTGAACAACACTTCAAACAAAAAATAGGGCTTAAGAAAGTTCGGCCTTTGCTTTTAAAAGGTCAGCGCAGGCTAGGCTTTAAACAAACAAACACACTCACACACATACTGTATGCACACACACACTCCCGCTCTTTTCATAAGCAGTCATTAGCGTACTCCATTTCATGTGATTATCGATGTCTTCGGCGTGCCATAAATGCACTGCCAATAAAGCTTAGCGGAGAGACGACTTTCGGTTGTAATGGTCAGTAAATACAAATGGAGGGCAGAATAGGAGGTGAAGGGTAATCTGGAGAGAGAGATACGCGTACGAAGGAGAGAATAAACATGAACAAACAAATTGAAAGAAGAAGAGATGCATTTAAAAATGTCCTGCGTTGTGCTCTTGAGAGTGCACACATTCATCTAAGTGCACCCAGAATGAAGAGGGTAAGATGAGGAGGAGGAGGAAGAAAACCTTGTTTGTTTGAGGTTTGACTGGCGTTCTATTAAGTATGTCATCTTGTTGTGTCCTCTTCTTCCGATTGGCGAATTGTGTTGCCGTCCTATTTCTTAAAGAACCGTTGTTTATCAAGAAATAGCTCCAACATGTAACTCCTCCTACATTATGTTAATAAATCAGCTTTAGGTGTGCTGGTAGATGCTGCTTTTGTAATTATTTTAAACAATCATTAAATTATCAAAGGTACCAAATGCAGCTGGGAAATTGTGTGATAAGTTACATTGACTGTCATAATTTAGCTATATTACAATAGCACTTGATGCAGAGTAATATTCTTCATGGCTCATTCACTTTCCTTACTCTAATTTCCCCTGATGGTCAATGAAAAAAACTTCCTACGACCTCCAGGTTATAAACACACTTGTGCAGGTATTGTGAGTGACAGATAAAAGACAGATAGACAGACGAAGGGGACGCAGGAGGAGAGTGGAGGTGTCAGAGAGAGAGATGAATAGGCTCAGGGACAGGCAGTAAATGAGAACAGAGAGAGAAGAAGAAGAAGAAGAAGAAGAAGAAAGACGAATGGACCAAGGAGGGGGGCGAGACAGAAAGACAGACAGAGACAGAGTCGGTGAGGGAGGAGAGAGACGGATGAATTGCTGGGAGAAACGACAAGAGGGAGAGGAAAGGGCAGGTGGAGGTGGGAAGAGAGAGAATGAGAGCAAATGATGGCTAGAGGGAGGAAAGTAAAACAAATAGGACAGGAAGAAGAGAGGAAGGAACAATGGATGAGGAGAGTGGCTCGCATTTGGTGAGGCCAACTGTTGGAACCCTGGGTGGAGAATGGGGGGATGAGAGGAGGGGAAAGAGCAAGAGTGAGTGAAGGAGATTGAGGGGAGGGAAGGAGAAGAGTGGTAATTTTTGCTGTGCCAGGGGCAGGGAGGAGAGTGTGTGTGTGTGTGTGTGTGTGTGTGTGTGTGTGAGTGTGAGTGTGAGTGAGAGCCTTTGGCAAGCAGCCGCATGCGAGCTTGGCAGTGGTTGGCATGGCGATATATATATCCCACTGTCTAAAGGCCCTCACCTTGAGCCGTTAATGCCAGTCAATCAAACCAAGGTGTCATTACACACATACAGCAGATGGTCTATATTTGTGAGGACCACCACTGACTAGCCTTTAACTCTTTATCACACAGTGGTCAATACAAACTCATGCTGTGCAGCCAGATATTTACTTTATTTTACATTTTGGTGTAGATCAAGGCTGGACTGGGCAAAGTGGGCAACAGCCCCATGGCCCCAGAACTCCAGGGGGCCCTAAATGATCCAGGCTTACTGTGTGTCAAGTGGTTTGTGTTAATTTAATTAAAAATTTGTTCAAGAATATGCACCACTACGCACAATATACGACCCGTGAATTTCCTTTTCTCCTTCCACTATTCATTGATTTAGATGTCCGGATTCACTCAAATTTAGTTTACTGTTCCTTATTGGTTACACAAATAACCCTATCTCCAAGCTCTTTATATAAGCCTCACTGTTGCTATCTTTACCTAGAGTTTAATTCTGAACCCCACCTTCATCATGGGGGTTTGGTTATACTATCTGATCTCTAGAAATTAACCCACTCCTGCCAGCCAATTAGAATCAAGAATGTTCAATGGCCGTGGTATAAAGCACAGTATTAACCGACATGATAGTGGCCTTAAGGTGGGTCCTTGTTTACTGAAGAGGGTCCCTGTGTCAGTCTAGTTTCAAGACTTTCATTCAGTATTGTGCTTACTTGTAGCATATTCCTAAATTAATGTGTGTATTGTTACACAGTAAACCAGGTAATTTTCCAGCATTTAAAAAACAATAGAAAGTTAAATTTCTCTCTCTCATTTCTTTAGTTTCTTCTCTGTCTTATGTGATTTCTGTATAAAAGTAAGCAGGGATCAGATACAACCAGATTTCTTCTTGGCACTCTTTGTTTATTCTGAGATGACAAGGAGTTTTTAATATACTGTAGCCTTCAACGAAAAAAAACAACTTTTAGTTTGGAAATCATCAGATTCCCCATGGTTTAAGAAATTGCTCAACAAGATGCCTATCATCATTTAAATAGAACCACTATTTACCGCTAATTTAATTCTGAAACAGAAGACTTTTTGAATGCTTGGTGGCTTTTCCTCTACTACTTAATAGAAACCTAAACCCATTTTGAAATACCTTCACCATCTATTCATCTGTCTTTAATTGGGACACCCAACCCCCTCCCTTTTTATTTTGTACTTCTTTAAGTGTGTGTGTATGTGTTCTTTTTTGTCGTACTTTTATTTATAACATGTATCTTCTTGATTTGTGAAATGAGAAAACCAAAAATAAGATGTTTGTTTTTTTTAACATATAAAAATGCACAGAGTGGGAGGAACTGGGGGTTAATTGGGGCCCAGTAGCTCATTTTTGCTCCAGGGCCCCCCAGCAGGTTATTATGGCCATGGTGGAGATCCCAAAGTTTCAAAAGATATAAATACTTCAGGCTAAATTTGGGGGAAATGTGTATCAACTGATGCACAAGACGTCTAGAAAATTTGTACAAAATGCAGCCATAAAGAAAATGGAGTCTTGGGTTTGCATATTTCACTAAAGCTGATAAAGAATATATATGATGCTAAATCTAATGTCCATCCAAACAACATAGAAGCAAGTGAAACAGATTTTTGTCTCTGTGTGTTATGACATTCTTCAAACAGCTTGGTTCTCCATGGCAGCCTCCTATCTGACCAGAACATAAATATATGATGAGAAGTGCTAAAACATACATGAGTACAGACGAGATGAGAGAGAAAGAGAAAGAGGAGGGGGATAAAAGAACAAGGGATGACAACAGAAGAGGAGGAAGGACGAGTGCCTGTCATTCATTTATCTCTCTTTGTCTGTTTGTCTTCAACGCTGCTTGTTTTTCATAATTTTTCCACCCACGATAAAGATGGAGAATGGATAAGGAGTAGTTAAGATTGAGTAATGTCTGTCTGTGTTTTTGTCTATTTCTCATTCTGACTCTTTCTCTCTATCTTTCCAGTCACCCTCGTTTTCTTTGAAAATCATTTTCCCTTCCTGCATTTTGGCTTTAATCTCTCCATCTGCTCGCCCCTGTTGACTGATCCATCCTTCATCCTTACATTCATTGGCTTGCTTCTTTATTTTGTATTTCCCTAGTCTTCTTTTTCAGTGTTCTCTTTTTGTTTTCTCTCCCAAGCCATTCTTTCTTTTCTCATCTCCTCATTTCCATCCATCCATCCGTCTCTGCGTGCATCTCTGCTCTGTGAAAAACTGATGGTGATGTATAATTAAAAGCTCCTAAAAGGGTTTGCAGTAGGGGGAGAGCAGAACTGGCAGCCGTAACGTTTACACAACATTTTCTGAAACACAACAACAACGTCGTGAGCGCAGGGTGGCCATTATGTATCTTGGTCATCACCATGGTAACCACCTAATGACAGCTTCTGGGATTGATGTTATATACTGTATACTGTATAAAGTTTTACATTTAGAGTCATAAAATGCCAAAAATGAGTCAAAAGGTTTAATATTGCATCAAAACAAGTCAAAAATTGACTTTGGCACATTTCCTTGTTTATGAAAAATCCAATTGCACTTCGGCTGCAGAGCCAATTAACATTTGGTTTTACAAGTACAGGTGACACAGTAGCTGTGAAAAGCTCGTGTTTTTTTCACAAAGTAACACCTGCCTGTCTCTCATTCCTGAAGGACAGAACGAATTGCTGCCTTGTAGATGAATAATAATTATTCTTGCATAGTTGTCACCGTTCAGGTGAAGTTTCCTTGTCTCTTCATCACATCATCTTCATCATTTTCCAAGGCTGAACTGCACCCAGCGCAAAATGTCTAACAACACAAGCTGTTACGTAAACTATTACATGAAGTCAAAGCGTTTGGTCGAACCTCTGACCCATGATGAGCGAGCCACATCAATAAAACTCTCAGCTGACTCACAGATTCACGTGCTCTCATGAGGTCGGGCGATTCCCTTCGGAGGCAAACTGTGCGCTGTGATTCCTCTGTACTCAAAACACTCTTGCACTGTCAGGCCTCTTTTATCGCTTTTTAAATTACACAAGGAGGGCAAACTGCCATGCAAAAATAGCTGAGAGAGTCTGGGTTGATGGCACGTCTGTCTGTCTGTCTGTCTCATATGATTGAAGTCGTGAGCCTTCAAACCCAACTCCCCATACTGCCTGTGTGAATCTAATTCTGTGTATTTAGTATGCAAATGTAAAAACAAGGTGTTAATGACATGTGCATTGATACAGTTAATTCACACTTATTATGGATAAATGCAGATGCTTCACTTCCATTCCCTCGTTTTTGGCCGTTTTTCACATCTCCTTTAGTTTTCAGTGCCCTCACACTCCCTGCGTCTTTTCTCTCCATTTCATTTTTTTTCCTTTGCTCCCTCTTGAAAACTGTTAAGTGCAGTCTTGTCCTCATGAGACCCTCTCCAAGTAACACATCACATGCAGGGCTGAGAGAGAAAGAGAAGTGGGGAAATGCACACATTGTCAATTGGGACACATTCAGCAGCAGAGACGAGCAGCATATTTCTCAGAAAAAGGCACCAGAAATAACACAAATATCTGCAGATTACAGTTGTCTCTCATTTTCTTTTGACACTCTGCCCCAGAAACAGTAACGGCCGTGCGGCATCATTAAAAAGAAATAAATAAATTGGTTTATTACATTTAATAAAGAATTCAGCAAAAAAAAAAAGAATTAATAATTTGCTCACATAGCATTTTACAAAGTAGTAGTATAAAAGTTTCTCCTACAGTAACTCAACAAATCCAGTTGCCTCGCAACAGCAAAGTGGCAGACATAGATCTTACATACATACATCTTTCCGTGTAAATCCAGTGTATAGTCACACCTCATATACTTTCTGTTGCAACAGTGGCTAATACCCAATGCTCATACATGCAAATGAAGCACATTGGATTTAAATAGAGAAGGAGCGAGAGGAGTTGTGGGGGATGAATGATGATCAGGGGAGAGTGTGCTCATGCAAGTGTGCAGATTGTGCGCTATACTGCTGCCTCTGTACATGTGTGTGTGTGTATATGTGTATGTCAGCTCCTATCTGTTCTTCCCTACTTTAAACCCGACGGGAGAAGTAGTAGCAGTAGTGCTTACATGCCTTCTCAGCTTATTCTCATTTCTCTCTCCTTCTCTTCTTCCTTCTCCTTTTTTTTCATATCTGAGCCTCTCATCTTTTACCCTTCATTTCTACTTGTCTCCTCTTCTTCTTTCATTTTTTTCTTCATTCTCTCTTCCTTGTTTTACATTTGACTATTTTTTTCTCATCCTCTTCCATCCTGTCCTCCATCCCTTTTTTTTTTCTTCTACTCCGAGCGGATAACAGTATGGTCGCTCCTCTGGATTACCGCACATCATCCAGATTTGTGTGTGTGTGTGTGGTAATGTATGCATGATGTGATTTGTGACATAGCTTAATCCTGCACAACTTAATGCTGATAGGAAGGCATTAGCATGCCCACATGTGTTTGCAATCCGAGACCGATCTGAAGACAGACTTAAGCATGTACAATATATGAGGTGTATAAGCGACTGATATATGTGTGTGTACTGCGTATGTGCGTGTGTGTGGGGGTGATACTCCACTTCATGTCTTCCTGTCGTCATGGTTTCCATGCCAACCATACATCCTCCATACCACCCATAAGTGTTTGAGATTCTAACACCCTTCCTCCCTTCCTCGTCTCTCATTCTTCTAACTCTTCTTCGTCTCTTTCCTGGATGCCAACAGAGGCTGTTTATGCAGTAGGTCTACAGGTCGGGCTGATAAAATGGAAGCTCTCACAAGTCTCACTCATAGCCACTACAGGGGTGGATTGAAGCTGGATTTATGTTTCCCCATCAAGGCGTTAGGGCCACCATGCAGCAGATGCCTCTTATGTAGCAATTGGATTATAGTTCAGTTTAGAGCTTCACACATTGATCATCCTAGCACCACCGCGACACTAGATGGATGTGTCATCCATCATCAGGTCATGTTGTGTTGATGTTTGCAGGGGCTTCGCCAGCTAGATCACCAAATGGAAATTTGCCTAGCAAGTGAAAAAATCATCTAAAAACAGAACCAGAGAGATATTTAAACAACAACATCAACATTGGATGCAGTTTTTGAAACACAAAATAAGCACTTACAGAGAGACTAATGGTCTGATGTGTGATACTGTGAGAGATTTCATGCATAATTTAAACATTTTCAACCAGGCATCAGTAATGTTTTTATTATTAATATCAAATTAACTTTTAGACCCTTAGTAAAGAGTAATCCTGATGTGTTCCTTTATCATGCTTGTACAAAGTCACAAAACTCCATTAATAAATCAGGCAATTTAATTTTGTATTTCTAGGGACAAACATAATATGCCTTATGAAACACAGTCTACAATCCATGCTGAACTGCATGTGTCTTCATGTAAATTCTGGATTCGAAGTAACACACACAGTTTCAGTTACTTCTCAAAATTCTCATTTGACGTGACCATCTGTCAGTTCTCACCTTCTCACCTTTAACGTCCCTTGGCATACTCCGTCATGTCATAACGGCATCTTACCGCCTAATTTTGTTTGTCTATGAACATCAATCGAAAATATTAGCCTAAGTGTACCCAAAAGTAGCATCTGTAGCAGCTACGCCATGTAAACAAACACCAGCTGTGCCAACAGCTATGGCAGATTAGTCCCTAGAATACCTTGACTGCAGCGTGATGCGAAGTCGGTGTCGAAGCTCTGTTTGATGCAGTTTGAAAACCTGAAAATTTCAGTTTCGTTTGGAGTATAGTGGAGTCCTATGAGGTGAGAATGTAGTGGAGAGGTCATGAGGCCCTGGAAATAAGTCCTCTTGCTATGATACCCTTTTGGTGGAGATCATCCATGTGTCATTTTAAGTGTCAGAGGGTCACTTGTGCCTTGACTATATTGAATTTCCCATGTAAGAGGCAGGGGAAACCTTAATCTTTTCTTTTTCTGCTGTTTCTTCTTTCTGTTTTTTCCTCTCACTTCATATCTTAGTCTCGCCCTCTTCGTCACCTTCCACATCGTATCTTCTTGTCCTCCTTCTTTTACCATTTTTCTATCACAGCCTAACCCTCCTCCCCCTGCCATATCTTCCTCTGTCCCTCTCCTCAAACCTCAAATCATCTCATGCGCCTATCCATCTCTGTCATCCCACACACACCAGAGATGCAGTTTTATTACTCGCCACAGCTGGAAACCACTTAGCACGAGTGTGTATGTGGGAGAGACAGAGTGTGTGTTTTGTGCTGTTTCTCATTATGTGTTCTATGATATCATTAAGAGGGGTAATATCTCTCCCCTTAAGAGCTTTTTATCTCTCTGGCTCTCTCTGTCGGCCTCCCTTGTTTTGTTTGTGTTGCCTCCACTCAGACGAGAAGAGCTGAACCAAGGTCTCCTGCAGCCTACCTGCTCCTGTGGAAGTGTGTGGGTGTGTGTGTGTGTGTGCGACAAAGAGAGATTCAGACCAACTCATATCATTTGATTGCACACATACATTATTGCCTTTCAGCACTTTCTGCTATCTGTAAACACTAAAAAGCTGCTGTCGCTCAGAAGTCCAGTGTTAGCAGTTTTCACACTGATTTATTTACTTTTGAAGTCATTCCTGACGGTGTGGCAGCAGACAGTGTACAGTTGCTTTAATATTTTTGCCATTTTAGTAGAAAGAATCCTCAGTTATTAGATTATCAGCATTACAGTTAACCAGATAAGTCCAAGTTCAAACAAGGTTTTCAGCTTGCAGTTTGAAGTGCATTAATGTAACATTCATTACTTAAAAGTCAGTGAAATGTAATAGGGTATACCGCCCTACAAAGCCAAAACACAGTAAATACATATTTGGTCAAAATTGCCTGGAGACCAGAAAAAAAAATGTTGACATCTGTTTTACCATATAATAAATAATTATGCCATAGAAATGTGAAACTACTGAGAAGACATCATAAAAACTGTCCCCTAACAACCGTCTGTCCCAAGAGAGACAGGCAGCCAGGCAGCTAAAGTGAGAAAGAGCTACATGATATCTTTTGAGATAGCTAGCTAGCCTTAGATAAAGCTAAATGTACCTACTTTTTCCTGCTTGTCTCCTGTAATTGAAATATGTTGATGATCTGATTGATTAAAATCGGCAAAAAAGGTGATGGGACACATTTTGCTTATAAGATCCAGCCCTTCCCTGTCCATTCCCATAAAGCAGCTATGTACCACGGGTCACTCATAGTGACAAACCCACAAAATTATCACCCAGTTGGTGAGTGGTTCTCCCCAGCTCTGTATAGCGTTTTAGCATTTTTCAGTGTTTTGGTTGTGCAGCACTCAGCTTTACTGTTTTGATTCAGCGTCACAGCTCTCATCACAGCCACTTCACTTGACTACCCTCTGGGCGCAAGTACAGGTCACCGAGGTGCAGAAGGGCTCGCTGTGGCAAAAGCTTGCCACCCGCAGCCATAGAAGCCCTCAACAGGATGACTCGCTGAGGGAACTATGAGTCCTGTTTTCATGTACTCATGTATTTCTGTCCACTGATGTGTGATGATGTGTGTAAAATGTATTGTTAATTTTTCCTGTACAGTGCTGTGAAAAAGAA
>NTHP01000031.1:588580-616566 GCA_003416845.1 Oplegnathus fasciatus
AGAGTCTAATCTAATCTATCAATCTTGTTTCCAGCACCAGAAAGCTGCTGTTTTTAGCAACAACTAAAAAAAGCTTTAAAAACCATCCCTATTGGCCCAACATCAAACAGCAGACAAGGTTAGCGACTAGCTGGTGAACAAAACGGGGCTAAAAGAAGAGTGAATATTGGACTTCTCATTTGTGGTAGACACAAAGACAACTCCATATAGAGGCTAATGTTGCTCTGTGTTTGCTGGATGTGTAAACAGGAAACAGTTTGCCAAACCAGTTAATGCAAGTTTAACCAAACAAGGGAAAGCTCAAAGAAGATATGTGAGTTTGCAGCCTGCAGTACGAAGTGCATAAACTCCATATACAGTTAGTATCATCCATTATTTAAAGGCAAATTAAAATGTTTTAGCGTAGCAGACAGCAGATCTCCCTTTTGGACTGTAATCAAGTTACTCTACTCCTGTTTGTTTTTGTTGACTATTACAATCCTGGTTGTCAGCTGAAGGTCTTTTGAAGATACAACTCCTCCTCCTCATCTCCTCTCCATCTTTCTCACTTTCTTTTAAAGAAAGAGTCAAGTAGAGGGGGCCGCAGGCGTTGCTTTAGGAAAACAATGGCCTTGCATTGTTGTTTTACACTATAACATTTTTATGATCTCAGTTTTACGATTTTTGTGTGCGTGTGTGAGAGAGAGAAATAGAGAGATTTAGGGGTTCCGCCAGAAGCAGAGACGGTAAAAGTGGAGTGTGTATATAAATCAACCTCACTCAAGAAAATGAGCTGTTTGCTGCTGTGGTTCTCTAAGATGCTGTCTCTCACACACACATGCACGGCACCTAAAAGTATGGTGGGCTGTCTTTCACTGCCTGAAAATACACGTATGCACACACACACACGCAAACAGCTTCCAGTGGTTGTCAATCAAAAGTAGAACTGGAGCCAGAAGAAAATGGAAAGCGATGGAGAGATATAAAGAGAGTCCATGTCCATTAAGTAATGCGATGAGGTCTCAACTAATCAAATCAAACCGTCGATCAATCATTCACTTCTATAAGAACTTTAGAGCCACATGCAAACACACACAAACATACACACACTCTGCGGCGATATAAAACTTATCCATTAAATTGATTTACAGCCCACATGATTCTGTTTGGGCCTTTTCAATCAGCAATACCTTTTGTTGACCTTTTTTCACTCTGCCACTCTCTTTTTTCCGCTGCCTTTTTCGGTCTCTATTTCTGGCAGCGCAAGTTCTGTCTTCAGTGAACGTGCTACGTGTGTGTCTGTGTTTCGTGTCAGTCTTTTGACAGACCATGGCACTGAGGCTACTGTCTGACAGAGGAACTTTCCGGGGAGCAGGTGTCAAGAAGTAACAAGGTAGAAATACAGAGAGAAGGCGAGGCAGAGAGAGAGACAGAGAGAGAGAGAGGGAGTGAAGACTCAAGTAATGTATTGGATTCAGGATTGTATCTGTTGGAAAAACAGCATGAATTCAGACTAACAAGTTCATAGTCCACATGTTTTCTCTGTGGTTGTGATTCTGTTTGTCAGTTTTTGGACTAATTAAGCAGATGGAATCATTTTTGTCTGACTGTACAATTCATGACATCTCGTGTTTGATTGGGAACTTGTTTGGATCATGGGTAGTGAATAATTACTTAGGAAAATTAACGCAGAAAATTTGCAAATGAAATTGTACCCTACCCAACACCTACTGGGGAAAAACATTCAAAAAGAAAATACAGATATCTCAGAACAAGTTAGTCAGGGTTGTGGTGGAACCCAAGAGCATGATCATGTGGACAAAAATGTCTACAGCAAGTTATCCTTGAACCATAGAGCTGTATAACGACAAGTCAGTGCTGTGCATACTGTTATATTTAGAACAACAGATCCCTTATAATTCATCACAGAGGAGCGTTTTTCCAAACACTCTGTTTTAACTACAGAACTGAGCAAGGAAGGTGTTAAACGCCTAATCCTTCATATCAATTACGGGTATGTTCACTTGTATAATTGAAGACTGATGCTGGGATAGACTCTAGCCTCCTGTGGCCAGAGTGAGCTGCAGCATAAGCTGTTTATAAAATGAATGGATGGATGAATTTATGGCTGAACGAAGATGAGAAAAAAAGTCAGTGAGAGAGGAAGACGAGTTGAGGAAGTGGGCTAACAGATAAGGGACGGGGGGCTAAGATGGCGATGGAGAGAGGAGGGCACAGATGGGAGTGCTGCTACAGCCAGCACCAACTATGAATAATGAAAGCACTACAGTCAGCGTGTGTGTGTGTGTTGTCTGCATGTGTAAATTGGCTAAATTAATGCATACATGTGTTTATGAATCCCCGAAGTGTTTACCAGGAATGTCTTTTCATGCGTATCGTGTTTGTGTACACTGAGCTGAATTGTTTGTGTGTTTGTGTTTGTGTGTATTTGTGGGTTTCTGTATTACTAGTGAAACATGAGTGCGTGCGGGGGTGGCGGGGCTGTCTGTTCATACAAACCACAATCTGTGCAACATGTATGATGTGCAACATGAAAAACATTATGTGTGTACATATCGACTGTGTGTGTGTGTGTGTGTGTGTGTGCATGTTCCTTATCGTTTTGCATTATATGATTTGTCTGTGTTTGTATATGCAAGGTAAATTGTAATCTGCGTGTGTGTGTGTACTCTTGTCCCCCTGAGTGAACTCAGTGTGTACTGAGTCGTAACCCTTCACATCTCAGTGGAGTCTACGCATTACTCATACTCCTCTTTCAACCTCTTTCTGTCTCCTTCTTCTTCTTCTTCTTCTTCACTCCTTCCCTCTCTCGCCTCCTACTCCTCTATGCATGTCTTTTTTCATTTTTACAAACTCCCTTTTTCCTTTCCTCTCTCTCATCCCTCTCTCGCCTCCTGCATCTGTCTCTCCTCTTCAATCTCACTCAATTGACAGTTCGCTAAGCCCTGCCCGCTTTAGTTACCGTCGCTACACCTGTCCGTCTTTCCATTCTAGCACGGCACATATGCAGTTTACAATACCTGTGGCAGATTCATCACTTGTAATTTTTAGTCATTTTTGGAACAGTAGATCCTTTATTTCAGACAGAGGTAGACAAAAGCAGGCTCCTCATTTCTAGCCAACAACTGCTGAAATGACAGATTTTATCAGTTAGCTAATGTTGCTTGAAAACGCCGGCTGATTCATTTTAAAACAAGCAGGGATCTTATATATGCACTTAATGGCTACATACAGGATATTGTGCTAAAAGACTGAGGATGAAGCTGGCCCAGGCAGTCTACATCTGCTACAGTACATGATTGGATAATCACTGCTTGGGGAAGGGGTTTTGCGAACTGTCATTACTGTTCAGTTAATTTTTTATAGAACTCAGTATTAAAGTATATTGTAAGTTGAGACATGACTACAGACAGAGGTCTGGAAATGATTAAAGAAAAAGAAATCAGCTGTAAGATATAAAATATAACAGATATTTAATTTCTCTCCTCCATCTTCCTTCCCACTTGTCGTCCACTAAATGGATTTGCATGTAGTTGTAGGTGTTTTTTTTCTCCTCTCTTGTTTCACATCCGACTTAACAGCATTTTCATATCTTTTCCAACATTGTTGAGAGTTGGCCGCTCAACCTGACGCAACGCTGGAAATAGCAAATCCAGCCGGTTTTATCCGCTGTTGCTGTGACAGCTCACCAATGAAAACAATGAGCTTCCACTTCTCTACACCTCCATCACTCTCTCCCATTCCTCTCCTCCCTCCTGTTTTTCTCTGTTGAACCGCGGCCTATTTGTGGTGTCAGAGTCAACATGGCTGACAGTAAAGCCCATGATGACACAACCAGGTGGAAATGAACACTCTCTCTTCCACTCTGCCTGTCAGATACAGATGGAGCATTGAGGTGAAGATTATATACTCTGGGTGAAACAGACCAAAAAGAGGCGAAACTGATGTGATTTCCGTAGGACCAATACACACGTCATGAACACTTTGGTGCCCTGAACACTTTAAAATTAGGGATGTTGTACAATTTGTATGGATTTTCTGATTTAGAGGTTTCCTTTATTCATACTGCCAATGTTATCTGCCAATACCAATTCAAAGTTGCATACCAACACCAATTACATAGCAGTGAAATACTTTCTAAAGTGTCAGTCCAGTTCTACCATGCCTCCTTTATTACGTTTATACCGTATATTACTAATTAGTGTTTCCTACCTGGATTATGTTCAGTGGCAACGTTTTTTAGAGTGACGGAAGTTGTTTTTCTACCATCTGCAAGTTGAAGAAAGGTGGTCCAAGTGCAAGACTTTGACCAAGGTTCACATTCTATATGCAGCTAGGTTTAGCCATCAAAAGCAAAGATCATGGATTTGGTTACATGTTAATGAACTAAACACATCGCATCTGGTGTTTCAAGTCACTTTTAACTTTTTCATTATTCAACTAACACCACAATCTTCCCCTAACCTTAACCAAGTGCTGTGTCTGATCATAACCATAAAAATACCTGAATAATGCTTTGGTTGATACAAGCAGATATTGGAGAGTAAGAGCAAATATTGAAGGGGAAACAAGTGAAATACGTTGTAAGTGAACATTTTGCAGATACCGTTCTGGATGAAAAAAAACAGCAATCAAGAGGAGTGCAGGCAGATGAAAATACACACTCAAAAGTAACTAGAAATGAGCATTTAAAAGGTTGTTTTCCACACAAAAAAATTCAGGGGGAGCAAGCCCCCGGACCACCTTAAGTTTTCTAGGTTTTCTCTACCCACACAACAGTTTGTTACAGAGTAACATCAGAGGAGATGTGTACCTTTAGATACCTTAGGTGTGTGAGGGGATTCTACAGGGCTAGTTCATTATTCTTTAATTTTTGAAGTAGTTATTATTTTGCCAGCCCTGGGTAGAATCACTGGGTCTAACTTGGTCACCCTGGTAGGAAAGTTCTGGCTATGCCCCTCCTCATCTGGCCGGCGAATTCATTTTTATTTTTCAAGTTGGCCACTTCAGTGATTGAGTTTGGCAGCCCTGCTTTAAAGTATCCTTAAAGTGTTGGACTGACACAATGTGCCATCAATCTTTCTTCCCACTTTTTGCTAATGGTCTTTTCTTGAAGTGATGTATCGACTAACATAGAGCATGAAAAATATCTTTGACCTTTTTGTCCGATGAGTAAAAGCAGTGTTAATAAAAACATTCCAATCAAAGTTCATATTAAATGATACTCTGTCTCTAAATACATTGACAGATCTGATAACAATGCCATCTCACCTACGCACACACTGCTGTTTTTGAATATCTCCACACCTTTTTTTTCTATTTACTTGTTAAGGTCTGGTTCTGATACGAGTCACCTCAAAACTCTTTGCGCTGCATTTTGGGACTTTCCCCGTGAGTGCTCCTAATTGAAAATGTCTCAGCTGTGGCTGTGCTGCGCATTGCATCACTCTCAGCTGGAGAAAAATGTTATGAGGGCCTGGGGGGAAGTAAGTAGCCTCATCTAGTGTCCCACTGAGCAGCCTCAACTTGGGCTTCAACCTTCATCTTTGCAGAAGCTCCTCATCATCTTCTGCAAGAGGAAACAGAGGAGTGCAAACTTAACCATGTTAATTTAGTTTTTTTTACAGTGTTTTCTATTTGTTACTTAAGGTTAGCTAATAGGATAATTTTGAAAGTAATGCGGATCATGTAGGAGTCCTTACCCATGCAGCTGTGCTGTCTGACTACAGCATGACAGGGTGAGACTTTCCCAGTTTTAATAGACTGCTCTAAACACACTCGCTATGAGGGAGAGCATAAAACTGAAAAGGTTAATTATCTGGAACACACTCGCTGAGTCTCATCTTTCTCTTCTCTTTTCAACAGGAAGATCATCGAGGTGAAGATTATTGACGATGAAGAGTACGAGAAGAACAAGGCCTTCACCATCGAGCTGGGAGAGCCCGTTCTGTTGGAGATAGGGCAGAAACACGGTGGGTGTCCTTGTGTGTGTTTGTGTGTGTGCGGCTGTTCAGAGGGAAAATCAAGAAGCCGGGAGAGGAAGGAAAGAGTGACAGACAGAATGGAGTCTTTATTTAACCGACACCAGAGTCTCGGGCCTCCTGCACAGCTATCTCTTATAAACAGGGTGAGACCTGCATTGATCGTCTGAAACCTCCAATCTAAACTCAGATTAACTCGGGAAACATTTCACTTTGAACTAAGGACGTGGCGCAGAAAGGATCTAAAGAACACCGCGGAGGTGTTTTTGAAATGACAACTCCCTTGTCAGATCTTGTCAGATCACACAGATAACAGGAAAACAGGAGTAATAACCTCACAATCAGTGTTTGGCCCATTTTGATACCATATACATAAATAAGTTTAACATATAAAGTATATGAATAGCCAAGAAGCTTCTATATTTGTGTCTGAAATCACTGCACTATTTCACTGTGGTCAGCAGCAAGAAAAGAGCACACTGAACACAATCTGTAGTTCATTCCCGCCTGATTAACTATTTTGATCAGTGGCAGCTCTACCCTGTTATTTCCTACTTTCTGAATCCACATAGCTACCAGAGAACTCTGAAATCCATGAATCTAAAACATCTATAGATAAGCCCTTCAACTTTTTTCAGAATATAGGAAGCTTTAGAAACTCTAAAAGTCTCATTACAGCAGGCAGACAGCTAATCTCTGGCAGGTGACTCAAGGCTAAAGAAAACCATCGCTGAGAGTCAATAAGTAGTTCCTGCAGCTTGCTCTGCTTTGACACTTCTGTTCAAATGGATTTCCACAAGATTGAAAGTTTACAACTTAACCCAATTTCACTCCTTTTCTTTCTTTCTTTGCTTTCTTTATTTCTTTCTTTCTCTCCCTCACTACTTCACTCGTGACTGCAGCACTGCATGTTTGCATTTTATATCATTAACAAGATAACATACATTCATCTAACCCCTACAAGGGGTCTCAGGATAAATCCGAGGGGTTTGTTCTCACTCACTTTCCACCCTCAGCATGCAAAAGAAAGACTGAAACTAATTATTTCTGTCATTGAAAAACTTGTTAATTGCAATTAATAGTAAAGAATGCTTGTCAAACTTTTCCAGAACCCTAAGTGACATCTTAAATGCTTGGTTTGTCCTTAAACAATTATCAGACCCACACTTCTACACTGTGCCTGAACACATCGTGTGTAGACACAGATGGAGCACTGAAGCTGCTGCCGCTCTGCTAACGTGCTGTGCATGCTACACCACCTGTGTAGACACAGTGACAGGCTGGCGGAGCGAGGGTCCACGCTCTAGATGTCGTACATGAAGAGCCAGCAGCCTGGGGCATGTTTCATTACAGAGAAAATAGAATTGATTTCATAACACTGTCACATAGCGAGTGGACTGACATTTTACACACACACATACACACACACTCAGCCACGCGCGTACTGTATCACAGACAGTACGCTGCTTTTCAATTACAGCAGGTCCACACTGATAATAGTTGACTCAATTAATGACTGTCACATTGTGTGAGGAGTGAATGAGGAGACATCTGGATCAATGGAGGGATGCATGGTGGAACATATGGTAATGGAGAGATAGAAAGGTTGGTTCATGAGGGAAAATATAAATTCCTCCTGGGTATTCATATTTGTAATAACAAGGATGCTTGATAGCTTGGCTTTCCCATGTGGAACATCAGTGTTTGAATATTAGCATTTACATTACAGACTTTCACGACCACTTGCACACATTCTTAAAATGATTACCCAGCAAAACTATTAAAACAATTTCTGCTGCTCTGGCCAAAATCAGACAAATGGGAAAAAAAAACATGATACATGATTTGAGTTCAAATGCCGCACAAAAGATGAATGCATAAACACGACTGATAGTAGGTCAGTTTAAACAAAAGTAAGGCCTTGTGGAGATGTGTGAGGGCAAGGTCTGAAAAGCAAACGTTGAACAAATCTACACTTGTTGTGAAAACAGGTGAGTTATGTTTTTAGCTTATTTGTTCATGTATAATGATCTGAGTGCAAATGATGAAATGGTGAAATGGTGAACGTGTAAAGAGGGAAATGTGTTTAAAAAGACTTGCAGATTTATACATGTTAATCCTATAACTATAAGGAGTCTTGTACTAATTACAAGACTTGCAAATATTAAGCTGCTAATAAGCTTTAAATTTGGTTTGCAGGAAAACTAAAGATTTCTTCCGGTATGAATAAAGGTGACTTGATAGTTGTTATTTTGAATTCTGTTGCTCTTTCTCAATTTGCAGCAACGTCCATCTGAACACTTAGAGTTTTTTCAGTCAATGAAACAGACAGTACTGTCTCTCTCTTTTTTTTTAGGCAAATGAATGTCGTTTAAAGTTAAAAGTGATTTACTAAAATAATTTAAATACATTACTTCTGGTGAGGCAAACCTGATGAGTGGAGGGTTTCCAGCTATTTTTAAGGACCCGAGTTATTCAACACAATTTATTTCAATAGTAAAGTTAGCAGTACATCTCTGTGAGTGGTTTCTAATGGATTTTTGGCCCAGGCCAGTAGCCAGGATCATGAAACTTATGTCTGGCTTTTTGACGAGTGGAAGTGTTTTGCTTTAGTTTGTAAAATCACAAACCAGTAGGTTTACAGTTTATATTTGATCATTTCCAGACACTTCTTTTTTCAAAAGTGACTAAAGGTCACTTTGACTGACTTCTTTTTAAGGTACAAATTACAAAACAATGTGTGCAAGGAAGCAAAGAAAGCCCTTTATAACAAAAGCAATAGTGAAGCATGTTATACATTAGTTTTGTTGTAGTAAGTGAATATGATGTCTGTGACCTTTTTCCATAAACCACATTAAAAAAAACACATAATGTCATATTCACCACAGGAAATGACATACTGAGGCTGAGGCCTAAATTTCAGAATAAAAGAAAATATAGACAGTACCTCAACGGTAGATTGAGATTAATTGGTTAATTGGGTTCCTTTAGGTTGGTACTATAACCTCTGCACAGTTACACCAACCCTACTGGCCTGCTGACCCATTCATCTCTGTGGTCTCCTAGGTGACTCCAATGAGAACAAGCCGTTGGTGGGAGCAGAGGAGGAAGAGGTGGCCAAGATGGGCTGTCCCAGTCTGGGCGAACACACACAAGTGGAGGTGGTCATAGAAGAGTCCTACGAGTTTAAGGTAAGTGTGTTTGCTCGTGCACATCCTGTATCTACATCTCTGTTAACAGGAATGTGTGCACATGTGCATGTAAGTGTTCCCTTTAGTTTTGCACTTCAGAAGCCCTTCAGAATGTATCAGCAGCTAATTAGTTTGATTTTAAGTCATGCTGAAAAAATAATAACCCCCAGTTTGGCAGCCATCAAGTCAGCTGCGTTAAATATCAACTAAGAAGTAAACAGACTTAAAATGTAAATTTGATCCAAAATGATTTAAAGTGAGCGTCGGCTGCCTGGGTCCAGAGGACGAATGATTCATTTTTGTTAGCATGTAATGGACTCTCTAATGAGATGCTTGTCATTTTGATAGCAGACATGCAAAAGACAACAAATAATTTATTCAAAGTGAGCTGTCAGCTTGTTTCAGTACAAAGCAGGCCTTAAAAGAAGGAAAGTTGCTCGTAGATCACTCACCCAGCAAATTAGAAAATATATTGGCTTAGTCATCCACTAAATATTGTATATCAGAAGGAATGCTTTTTCAAATTTGAACAGTTTGTAGTTTAGCCATCGATAATTACAGATAACTTGACGTTTCTTGTGTGCAGCACAACAAACTGGTGTCTCATGTCTCAGCTTTCATCGCTTTGTGCCATGTGTGTTGTTTTATGTTCATTCTGCTCATTTCTCCATGATTTTACCTCGAATCTGTGATTTTGATTTTGTCTTGAAAATGTAACCAATCATATGTTGCAGATTTCATTTGCTCATTTGTCCATTTGTGTCACTTTGTATGTGTGTGTGTGTGTGCAGAGAGCAGTAAATGAGCTTATTTGGCGAGCTGACAAGGTTATCTATCTTTCTCACTCTTTAGTTTGCCTGTGCATGCAATTCTAATTCTTCTATCGACTACTGTGCAATATTGAAATGTTGTAATGGTGTCAGGTCTAGTATCACATTCCAATCTATGAATCCTTAATTGTCACCCCATGCTGGAATTCATTTGGGATTTCGCTTATTGGCACTGCTAATATACAGTAAATTGTGTGGTTTTTTTATGTTGTCTTTCACTTATTAGATAGTAAGTCATGCAGGATTTTCTCCTGACAAAACCCTGTCAGCTGAGTTATGATAATGACTGCTGGTGCGGTGCTCTATAGCTGCTGCAAGCTGTTTTCCATCAACATCTTTTATTATTCCCCTTCCTCGTTGCTTTAATCAGAAAACTCAACCAGTCTGCCTGAAGGTTTTTCCTAGATTTCACAGGGAGCATCACAGCCAATTTCACAGCATCGTATTAATTAGCACATCCTATACCTCAAATCCTCGGTGTTATGAGATACTTTTGAAATGTATCTTTGTAACATGGCAGCTAATTGAAAGCATTTTCCCTTTTCTGTGTGGCTGCAAGTGAATTAACAACTTTAGGGTTGTGTCTTTCCTGTTCTGCCTGGTCTGTATGCACTTGCACGTTTGCTTTTGTGTGTGGGTGTGTGTGTGTGTGTGTGTGTGTGTGTAGAGTACGGTAGATAAGCTGATCAAGAAGACAAACCTGGCCCTGGTGGTGGGAAGCAGCAGCTGGAGGGAGCAGTTTGTCAGTGCTGTTACTGTCAGCGCAGGTAACACACACACACGGGCACACACACACACACACAGGACATAATTTGATTTATGAACAGTGGTTTTGGTTGACGTCTTTCTTGACTTTATTTTGAAAAGGTTATGGATGATGAAAAAGTACATTTCTTAAAGTTTGCATCAGCATTTTATTTGGAACCTTTTCATGCATTTATTTTAATCTATTCACAGTCGAGTGCAGGTTTCATTGCAGTTACTCATCCTAGATACCCAATATGGACTATTTTTCCTCTGTTAACACTATTCTTTGTGAAGAATCACAGTGGGTTGACACTTTGGGAAATGTGCTTATTCGCTTTCTTGCTGAGAGTTAGATGAAATATTAATGCCAGTCTCTTGTCTGTATGCTAAATTTGAAGCTGCAGCCAGCAGCCATTTAGCGTAGCTTAGCATAATGACTGGAAACAAATAGCCTGGCTTGGTCCAAAGTTTCAAGTATATACCTACTGACACCTCTAAAGCTCACTAACATGTTGTATCCTGTTTGTTTAATCCATAATCAAAAAGAAATGTAAACAGGGAGTTACTTGCTGTAACGTTAGCTATTTTTTGGTGAACAGCGTCCGACAGCAACTCCAGGAAGAGACTGTGCGGGCCGCTGAATGTCCGCCAAGAAATGGCTACAACACATAACTCCCCGTAACACCACAATTTACTGTTTTTACATTGTTGTTTGTGTATGAACATGCGAATTAGTGAGTTCTAGAGGTGTTGGCAAGTGGAAGTTTTAACCTTTGTATAGCTGTCTAGCTTTAGCCTTTTGCTAAGCTAAGCTAAGCTAATCACCACCTGGCTCTAGCTCTATGCTTAACGGACAGAGTCAGAGACTGAGAGTGTCAATCTTCTTATCGATGGGACAGGTTATGTTTGATTTAGTTTGTACGATGTGACGTCCAACCAAAGCGGAATCAAATGTGTTGATTTACTTGTGTAATGAATGAAAAAAGAAAGCTACAGAGAGAAGTTCAAACCCAGCTTACTTACTCATGTCAGCACAGCTGGCCAATCACGGCGTGACGTGGATGTGAATGTCGGATTGTTGGTTTTGGAAAGTTACAAAAACGGTGGAACACAAACCCCCAATTCCGACCTTTGACAGGTGTTGGAGGAGGGGGTTTCCGAAGCTATTCAACCATCCAACAAGCTGTTCTGAAGAAGTGCACTGACAGCTTAACTCTCTGCAAGAAAGCAAACCCACCTTTCTCCCAACTATGCTCACTTTAATCTGACAGCTTTTACGTTGCTGCGTTAGGATCAATTCTTGCTAAGATTTGGCCTCTAAAGTTCCATCCATCTCACTCTGTCTCCATCCTTTGACTCTGACTGCATAGACACCGTATCGCTTTCATCCACTCACCTTTCTCTTTCTCCTTCTTTCAATTATCTCTCCGCTCTTCCTCTCCATCTGTCTCTTCCCTCAATATTCGAATCACCCACTGCACCCAAAGGAGACGACGACGAGGAGGAGAGCGGCGAGGAGCGGCTGCCGTCCTGCTTCGACTACATCATGCACTTCCTCACCGTGTTCTGGAAGGTCCTGTTCGCATTCGTCCCGCCCACGGAGTACTGGAACGGCTGGGCCTGCTTCATTGTCTCCATATCGCTTATCGGTGTCCTGACGGCGGTCACCGGCGATCTGGCGTCACACTTCGGCTGCACGATAGGACTGAAGGACTCGGTGACGGCTGTGGTGTTCGTGGCACTGGGAACATCAGTGCCAGGTGAGTGGGAGTGGTTTGATGTGTGTGTCGAGTGATGGAGAAAGATCTCTTTAGATTTCTATAATGGTACACACTTCCTTACTTACATTACATAACATTTAAGCATTGTTTTTTAACCAAACCCCCCCCCCAAAAAAACAGTACTAAACATGAATTGAGATGCATATTTTCCCCAAATTTCAGATATGACAGACAAACAAACAAACCCATAAAAGGAAGAGGACTGATCCTTTCTCCTCCATCTGATTTCAATAGCAGCCGCCCTCAGTAAGCAGGCTGGAAATCAAAATTGAATTGTAAAGCGCCGGCTCCATCACAGCCCCCAGCCTGAGCTTGTCTCCGCCTGGAGGGCACGCGTTGTCCCAGGGCTTTAATTCAATTCCGTTCCTCATTCCTCTCGTCAGCCGTTTTATTGTTGCCCCTCCGTATGATTTATAGAAATGGCTCCTCTGCTACTCTTCCAGGCGGTAACTTTGATGGCTTGTGGCGAGTTCTCTGGAAAGTAGCAATTCCTTCAGCGGCCATATTATGTTGTGTGTTGGATTTGGAAGCTGTAAACACGGATTTGATATCCATTATCTGTGTGTGTTCCCTGTCACAAGACATGATGTTAATTTGTTGGCTTTTCTCACTGTTCTTTTCCCCATTTCCTGTCTTTTATTCTCCTTTGTCTGATCTTTTTCACTCACATTCACTGTTTTTCTCTCCCTCCTTCTTCCGTCTCTCTATCCGTTCCTCCATCACACGCTCATATCCCACCTCACTTATCTCTTGCGCTTGCTCTCGTACCCCATCCCGGTCAATTTATTATCCTGACTTGGTGTTACCTTACTCTTCTCTCTCTCTCTCCCCTCCTCTTATTGGATGTTGTGTTTTCACTATTGTATCATCCATCATTCTGACCTGTGTGTGCTGTGGTACCCAGGTGTATGTGGGTGAAAATGTGTTTGCTCTGCCGAGGTGATGCAAGTTTGCGTGCGGCAAGTCCCGCAGGCCATTATAACTTCCACTGGGAGTGTGTGCTCCCATGTGTGCATGTGATTGTGATCTCCTTAAAGCTTGTTAGAAACATTCATCTCCTCCCTTGTTTCCCACTTTCTGACTTGCACCCTTCCCTCCTCCAGATTCATAAAAGCATTTCTGCATTATTACATCGGAGACACACTCGAGGATTATCCAGCCAATTTATACCAGATTTGCCGATTCAGGCAATTAGAGGGCAAATGCTGATCGGCTCAGTTTGAACACTGTGAACTACTGAATGTTTCTGGCTGTTCGAGAGGTTTATGGAGCTCATTTGTAACCATGTAAGCCATTTAAATAGTATCAGTTGTGTTTGATATTTGTGTTGGTGTTCCTGCAGAGATCACAGATTCTCATCGGTTTTGATCTCACACACTGGCACAGCACCGCCTTGAGTTTACCTCCGCATGAACTGAGAGACTTTTTGATTGGTGTCATATTCTGGTGTACACTGTTATAGCTGGTGGTATCATATTACTCATACGTATACTATAATCTGCTGACTTTGCTGCTGCTAATCACACCACTATGTGACTTTGCCTGAGACGGTATTGCACTCAGTTCATGTAGTTGTGGGTGCTGTATGTGTATTGCTATTGTCTGTACATTTGTGTATTGAGTTAATTGCTCTTGTATAGTTTCTACTTTATTCTATTCTCATTTCTTTTATATACTTAGAATTTATCTTTATCTTTTATTTTAGTTTAAGTTTCTATTTACCTGTACTTATATCTGACTTTATGCTGCTGTCACACCTGAATCAATAAAGGATTATCTTATCGTATTCAAGACATTGATAGGACATGATTGTTACAGGGTCAGTCCACCCAAATTAATTCTGAAGTACAATGAAAGTACATGGACAGTTTTGTTTGGAGCTGCTTTCGACTATAAGTAAATCCAGGGGAATCGTCATTTCACTTCTCTATTAAGTCTGACATTGTGTTAATTTTAGTCGTTTTATGTTTGGTGGGTTGTTATTTTGCCCTAAACAATTATTAAATGACATATCCATCACACCAGTGCCATTTTCAGACTACTGGAAGCTGCGGCCACAGTTGCCAAGAGCAGCTAACGTTCTCTGTTCATATGTTTTTGGCTTTGACCAGTGTAGGGCAGTAACACATTACTTAGTTACACGTCACAGTGATGGGATCACATTATTCAGTAACAACGAGAG
The DNA here is from genome assembly GCA_003416845.1 of Oplegnathus fasciatus. Classification (NCBI taxonomy): domain Eukaryota; kingdom Metazoa; phylum Chordata; class Actinopteri; order Centrarchiformes; family Oplegnathidae; genus Oplegnathus; species Oplegnathus fasciatus. The sequence goes on from NTHP01000031.1 coordinate 603,293, forward strand.
TAAGGGATTACAATTTGAAATTCATAAATTACATTATAGTTACTAATAATCTGACATTTTGGGGGTGGTGGACGTATTAGTTTGGCGCAGGTGTGGTGAGGGGGCTAGCTTCTGTAAACTAGCTTCCAGTAACTCTAAAATTGTATTAGCCGGCGTACTAACATAAGCCATTTAACATTCAGGAATCATCTGAGTTTTGTTCAGAGTTAACTGCTATTTGCTGAAGGAAATCAGAGATGTGGGCAGAGATTCAGAGATGTGGACAAAAGTGTACGTTGTTCTGTAATTTGGGTGTTTAAGAAGGTAATTCACGACTGGGAAAGAAAAATTGATAAACTTGGTGAATGCACAGTATATGATGCTGTGGGTTTCTAAATTTGGGTGTGATCTTCTTCCGTGTTTCCAGCATTAGTCAGAACAGTGTGTGTTTGTGCGTGGAAGCAATGATGTGCAGTTTCATGACTCAGCTTCAAATCTCATGTACACACAAACTATTCATTTCTTTTTGTGTGTGGTCTGTTACCAACAGGATTATCCATTCATCCCCCCCAAGAAAGTTTGGGGGATTTTTTGCATGTTGGGATATGAATTTCAACAAATCTCGCTGACATTCAAATGAGAATTGAGACTCATCTCACCAGCCCGCCTAAAAATAGAAATAAGCCGACACAGGCGCACAATCACCGGGAGCTGTTTCCCCGGTGTTCCCTGCCAACCCAGTTGTAGAGTCTCTGCGCTTTTCACCCAATTTCTCCTCAAATGTTCAGCACCGAAGAGCTCCACTCAATGTACACCTACAGCATTTTACAGCTTTAATTACATCTGTTCTGTCTTAGGCTGATGCCAATATACAACTGCGGATCACAGAGCGGAACTGTGAATCCTCCTGAAAATAATCCAAGTCAAATTTATACAGTATGGTTCACTTCCAGAATATAGAGGGAAAACAACACAAACCAAGTGAATGTAATGGAAAATTCTGTTGTTGTTTTTTCAACCTGGGTTTTAACTACGGCAAAACAATGTATGTCAAGGCAAGCAGCCAAGACTTTTCACATAAACTTCAATTTAACATAAATCACTTCAAATGCTTCTGTCTCTAATGAAAATTAACACAAAAATGATCTCACATTAGATATTTTATTAGCTTTTTTATTAACAAACATTAATACTTATCGTTTTATATGTGACACGATAGTACTGCCCTATGCAGTTAGTTACAACAGCTAATTCAGGGGGCTTCTTTCTGTGTATACTTTTAACTCAGAGCCAAGCATTTGAAACAATTCATGTCAAATTTAAGTTTATTTTGAAAGCTTTTAGAGGCTCACTCTGCTTTCTCCAATATATGTTGTTTTGCCTGAGTTGCGTTTACCTGAATTTCTACAGTGGAGGTGGTGAGTGCAAAGCACTTTAGCACTTTAACAGTCAGACCCCTCGTGAGAATAAGAACCAGGTTGGCGAGAAATGCAGAAGATAAAGCAGATAGATTGTTGAATCAATTTTTAGCACAACTTCATATTGACAAGCAAACAATTAACCTTCTATATTTGTTTGGCACCCCAATTTTTGTGACATCTTTCACAATTAAGTTCCATCTCTTCAAAGTCTCTCTTTCAAAGTATTCTCTTTCCCTTGTTTGCTCTCTTAACTTTTTTGTATCAGTTATCTGTATGTGTTGTTGGTCCCTGCCTGTCTTTCTCTGCCTCTAAGAGTAATTATTGCCATAAATAACTGATTCATAGTGCCTGTCTATGATACCCAATACCTTGATCTTTCTACTCGTCTTTGCTTCTCTTTTGTGTTTCTCTTTGCATACAGTACCTGTGTGCCACAGTGTGTATTTGTGTGTGTGTCTGTGAGAGTGCTATATGTGGGTGGTTTCATACTCGATGTTACCTTGAGGTAGTTTCCTCAGTGGCTTGTGAGAAAGACATTTACAAAAGCACATCAAAAGTAATTTTCCTAAGACTCGCTCCATATTGTTGCTTTACATGATTTGATTGTTTTGTTTTGGCCTCAGGTTGATGGTATACTTTTATGTTTCCTTCCTTAGTTTTTATGTTTTCACACTGCTTTTGCTGTCAATTTTATCAGTTAGAATAAGTTAGAATAAGAATCATACGAATGAGGCCAAAAACAGTTTTAAAATGTGATATCAAAGATGATGGAGCCTTAAAATTTACATTAAACTTTATGTCTTTCTCATCCAGACACATTCGCCAGCAAGGTCGCCGCCATCCAGGACCAGTATGCCGACGCCTCCATCGGCAACGTTACCGGCTCCAACGCCGTCAACGTCTTCCTTGGCATTGGTGTGGCGTGGACCATCGCCGCCATCGCCTGGCGCTCCAAGGGCAAGCCATTCAAGGTGGACCCGGGAAACCTGGCCTTCTCCGTCACCCTCTTCACCATCCTGGCCGTCTTGTGTGTGATCACACTGCTGTACCGGCGGCGGGCGACGGTGGCCGGTGGCGAGCTGGGCGGGCCGCGGACTTGCAAGCTGATAACGTCGCTGCTGTTCGTCTCGCTGTGGCTGATTTACATCCTGCTGGCTTCACTGGAGGCCTACTGCCATTTACCAGTGTTTTAAATGGAGAGGAGAGGGGAGGGAGAGAGACCCACTGCCAATATGAGGAGAGAGAGAGGGAGGGATGGAGGAGTCTTCAAAGAGGGACGGGACGAGAAGAGATGGGTAGTAGAGGTGGATCGATATGGGCCCATTCTGATATTTTTATGGAGTCAGCAGATCTTTAAATTTCCTCTTTTTTTAAAAGTCCAAAACTATTTTCAGTGTTTCAGACAGAATAGTTATTCTCTTTACATTTATTCCTGTGCATACCATTACTCAGCACCAAAACTGTCCAATTATATCCAAATGTTTTGTTTTTTTAGCATTAGCAGCTACTTTAGGAGAGGAGAGCCAGCATCTATCCAGTGATGAAGAAACCTCCAGGATACATAAAGAAAATTAAGAAATAATTAACATGAAAGCATTAATGAAAAACTTGTAATGCAGGTTTTTATGTAGTTTCAATCTTACATCATCACCAGTGAACAACACTGTTCAATAGTTAATAAAAAGCTGAAACTGTTCCAGTGTACTGCTAAATCTGCAGGAGAGAAGAGCTGTTAGCCAATCAGCTGGTCTCTGAAGGGAAAAAACGAAGGTGAAGAAGAAAGACGAGGGTGAAAAGTAAGAGTGGAAAAGTTGAGAGAGGGTGCTGGAGGCAGCAAAACTAGAGATAAGTCTGTATAAATTTGATGGAGAGACTAGAGAACACAGAGAAAAAAGTAAAAGAAGAAGAATAGATGGGCAAAAATATTCTACACCCCCTCCTCAGTCTCTCTCTCGCTCCCTCCGACTTTACTGTTCAGGAACGGTGGATCCTCCCATTATACCCACTGAACTCCATCTAATACTATCAGTGACTTACTTTTCACCACTCTTCCCCCAGCTATACACACACAAACACACAAAGATACACACACTTTGGGGCCCTCAGGTGAATCTGCAGTGGAGGACCACTCACGAACTTGCGGGCGACCAGGCAAGATAAAAACTGACAACCTTTTTTTTCTTGGTCTTTTTTTTCCTTCTCTTCTTGAATACACTGTGCGAAGTAGTCCTTCCACCCTACAACACACACACACACACACACAGATACTACACACTCTACAGACTGTACACACTCCTCCGTCCCTCCCTCTTGCCTTACTCTTATCTCCCCTGTAGGAATCGTCTTAAAGTTGTGATAATGAAACGCTGTAGTCACCACCAACCAACCCTCTTTTTAATTGAGCCAATCCCAAGTCCCTCTCCCTTTACGCCAATCAACAGCCTCGTTTATCCCATGAAGGAACCTTACCCTCCCCCCCTTTTTTTTTCTAAACTTTTCAATGGCGTCACGTGTTGATGTTGTTACCGTGCAATTGTAAAAAAAAAAATTTAAAAAAAGACATATAAATATAATATGGAGAGATGGAGATAAAGACAGTTAAAGCAGGTTGTTTGGAAGATGTGATCTAATATGGAAGATCAAGATGTTGGATTAGCATCTGGAAGAAATCTTAAAAGTGACGTGGGACGGAGAAATAAAATAAATGTGTGATAAGCCGGGTGAAGATTAGAAACGCAAGTCTGGAGAACCAACAAGCAAGCAGTCCACCTAGTAATAGTTGTCTTTCTTGTGATGAAGAAGCATTGTGCACTACACATTGTGAGGTACACTGTTTACACTCTAAAGTTGCATTAAATGGCGGGGAAACAAACATGTGAACAAGCAGAGACAGAGCCCAGCAGGAAATGATGTAACGCCAAGAGACATCAACGAACAAGACGAAGGGAGGACCAATCAGAATGAAGGAGCTCACTGGTTGTGACCTTGACAATGACTAAGAAGAGGATGGCGATGACAGTGTTGTTGATGACAAATCAAAACTATGACCATACCCAGTGTTTCTAGTTGTACATGATAATATAAGATACTTTTATTGATGTGTGTGAGAAAACACTGATATATTTAAATTTATGTGAAGTCCCCCTCCTTGTAAGGAAACCCCTGGAGGAGGAAAAGGAAAATTAATGTGTCCTCTGAAACACAGTTCAAGAAGATTTTAAGGGAAATCCATCTCAAGGGGGAAAAAGGCTGAAAAATGGTGAACACAAAACCAGAGATGGCTCACAGGCAGAGAGAAGAGGGAAATGTATGGCAGCTCTGAAATATCACATGACTGTTCTGCAGCAGTTGTAACGTTGGGACGCTTGTTTGTACTTAAAAACGAAAATCACAAGTCTCTGTTATCCAAAGATTTGATAGAAGAACACTGTCACAGATCACCATTCATTTTCAGTATGCAGTTTTACCTTGCTGGCATTGTACAAGTCCCTCAAACTGCCAGTTCTAGTTAAAAAAAAACTGGCAAATTTCAATTCATAAAGGTGTTCATACTACAGATAAATGTGCTTAACCATTGGTATTATTTATGCGTAAGAGAAGAGCTTGTATCAAAAGCTGTGCAATTTATTTTGTTTTTGTGAAAAGTGTGTTGATTCAGGCATGGTGTGTGTGAAAGTGAAAGTAGGATATCAGAATAGCTTAAAATGAGAATATTATGCCACATATCATATGAAATCAACCATTTTGTTAATATTTGTGTAAGAGAGTGTCAAATCCAGATTTACATTATGTTTGCGTTAATACCCCTTCGATGCCGCGGGGCTGGACTGTAGCTGGGTAGAAGGGACTGCATATGGCTTGTCAGTGCAAATGATTGTTAAATGTATTCCCCTTGTTAACAACAGCATAGAAGGAAAAACTCTGCAACCATTTTCTCCTCAGCTGCCCACAACGCTGTTTGTAAACTTCAAAGAAAATCCAGAGAGAAAACAATAATTTAGGTTTTTGTTACATCCCTGTTCACTAAGAGAAAAAATGTACTGAAAACAACAATTTACCTGCCCACCATCCGCCTAGTAACGCCCAATGTAAATGCAGGCTTTACAAAGCCAGCTCAGTCGTGACCAGGCTAAACACACACAAGCTCGTCCGATGCAGCCTTGCGAAGGTCAGCGCTTGTACAAATGGACGATAAGTGGTGATTTGGAGCAGAGGGGCATCGATCTGCTGGGGCGAAAATGCCTGTATGTGTTACCCCTTCCCTCAAATGTGACATTTTAAATGCCACACCAGTTCATTGCACTTTCTGATAGCTGCAAAGGAAAGGAGAAAGTTAAATATTCCAAACTTTAACTGTAAAAAATCGGTGAAAGCTTCTGTGATTCCTTGAACAGTTGTTTTCTAGCTTAGAGTTATTCTATCAGCTGATTTCACACAAGCTCGGCCAAGATTCATTGATAGAAGGAGTTTGGCCACCTGCCATGATGCTCTTATTTCAAAGGAATATTTCTTGGCTGCAAATGTTTAACATTGCAGTCTAGAAATTAGACACAGTGGCATGCCCAGAGTTTCCACCTCACAGAAGAGCTGCCCCGCTCAAAGACATTTCAGCTTGTCAGCAGCTTGCAGGGCCGTAGCCAGGATTTTAGAAGTACTGAGGTCCCAAATCTACATCTCCACAGAAATCTGTCAAACCCCCACAAGGAAGTTTTTAACATTATTTGGATTCTTCATGTTTTATTTATTCAGTTAGCTGTTCAATTATATTTCCAGGCAACCTTATTTCCCTACATGCAGAAATGTTGTTTCAAAGCCTCGACATTGCTGAATCATTTGTTTCTTTTTTTGTTGGCCTGAAGGTAAAATTTAAATACATTGAGTCTAACAAGACTAAGAGTCTACAGCCATGCTAGCAGCTCTGTGAAGCTACTACTTACACAGCAGGCACAGCTGAATGCTAGTGTCAGCCGATTAGCACTAAAAAATTAACATCTGAGGCTGATGGGAATGTCATTTAGTTTTTGCACGTATTTGGTAATAAACCAAAGTACTGGACAAATTGAAATTTTGACCACAGGATGGTGCAAAAAGGAAAAGCAAAGGGATCACCAAAGTGATTACCAATAATCCTGTGGGGAATATGAATGTCAGTACCAAATGTCATGGCAATACATTCAATATTTGTCTAGGCATTTCCCTCAAAACTACAAATGTGAACCTCATGGTGGCGCCGGATGGACAAGTCAGAGGCTCACCAAAGTCATTAGAATTCATCCTCCTGGCAACGTGAATGTTTGTACAAAATTTCATGATAATCTAACCAATATTTGTAAAGATATTTCATTCTGGACCAAAGTGGTGGCCTGACCAACCAACATCGTCAACACTGAAATCAGACTTCAAAATACCCAATATTACAATGTTATCTTCCTCACAAATCTCTAAAATTCCCTGAAAAAATACAAAGAACATGACCTCGGTGTCCTCAATCAGAGCTACAGCCCTGGATGCTTGTTGACACGGTGTTTGCATCTGTATCATCCAGCTGAAACTGTCTGACTAACCATCCAGATCCTTTCATTGTCTCAGTTTCCTTAGTCACTTCTGGAGTGCACAGTACATCTTAATATGTAGGAGTGAACCCACCATGACGAAGGTCATCAGCCAGTTACCAGTTTTGACATGACTGGCAAGTTGGCATGGCTCTTGGCCCGGTGAGACGCCAGGATGCACGCCGGGTCAACCTCTGTTTCTCAATGACTTAAGCTTCTGTAACAGTTGCCAGTTTAAGAATGAGTGGGCAGGATAATAGTGCTGCTGACGCCACAGGAACACAAGAATACTGGGACTGATTTAGAAATGTAGGCTTTTTAAAGGTTGATAAGCCTTGCTGGAGGACGGTGGAGCGTGTGTGTGCGTGCATGTTTTCTAAGTGAGTGAAGAAATGCAACTATATTTTTAGTCTCTTGCCTGTTGCTTAGCGACCATCTATCTGCAAGCCGTTGTCTTCTTGACTGTTGCTGGTGTGTGTGTGCGAGACATTGTGTGTGTGTGTGTCATTCTCTTTTGATGTTTCTCATTTTGTCTGCTTGCCCTCCTTCTAGTGAATGTGACTGTATAGTTTCACATTAATTTTTTTTCTCTCTGCGGGTCAATTTGAACATATATTACTCATCATATCTTCCTTTTTTTTCCAACATGTGTGTTTCTTTTACTTTATGTTCCGTGTGCCTCCCCTTATTTGCATGTGCGTCCATTGTGTGTAGATCTGCATGCGTTTTTGTGCCTTTGTGTGAGTGCGTTTGTGTGTGTCAGTTGGTGTTGTAATCTCCTTATAAGGGCCTGCCCTGTGTGTCCCTGGCTGAGTCCCATACGCTAGATTAATGAATTAGAATGCCAGCCTGACCCACAGTAAAAATGTCTGGAAATTGGATTCCCTCCCTTGCGTGTGTGTGTGTGTGTGCGCGCGCCAGGTGTGTGTGAGTGCGTACCTGTCGAATAAGATTAGATATATAATAGATCTGGCTGTCGATCAAACCTGGGAATAGATGGTGGCACTTTGCTTGAAGAAGTGTGTGTGTGTGTGTGTGTGTGTGTGTGTGTGTACAGTATGTGAGTAACTGTCATACATTAAGGTCGCTGACTCCACATCCTCTGATTGGCTGATGGCTAGATGCGGTCACATGCACACATCAGTGTTAATTTATACACATGTACTGTACATGCAGAGACACAGAAAATCAATATGGAATCAATCAAGCAATCCACACTCACACACACACACACACGCTGGCTGTACTTGGTAGCTTTGTCATTTTTGAATCTCTACGCTCTATTAATGAAAGACGTGTGACAAAAACTATACATATTTCCCAGTAATGTTACACTTTAACTTTAACTACAATGGTGGCCTGATGTGAAAACTGAAAAGTATTTATGTCCTTCGCTCTTTAAGTGTAAGTACATGGTGGCTAGGTTGATTTGCTGCGCATATGTGTGTGTATGTGTCAGGGGTGTTAACAGACATCACTCTCTGTATCTGAGTTTGAGATATAAAGTATTGTGGTACACCTGGAGGCTGGTGGCATTGTTAATGCAAGGAGCTGCTGTCATAGTTACATGATCCTAGTCACAACGTCCATGTTTGTTTCCGTGTGTCCTCTGGTTTTGATTTTTCCAGCAGTATGTAAGAGTGAGATGCCATGAATGCAAAGCCGTTCAACAGATTCATAACGTATCTCTGATTTCAGAGCCTCTCAGCAGAACATGAACGCACTCTTATTGGCACCAAGTCAAATAATACCCACCAAGTGTATGTTTTTAATTGTTGAATGTCACTCCCCTTCAATTCGCTAAACTCCCAAATTTCCAGAAAAAAACCCCAAGCACATGACCTCAGTGCGCTCAGTGTTACAGCTACAGCCCTGATGACTCATCCCCAAACAATGATAACTTTTTCAATGCTGATAACTGTTACGGTGTAATGTAATGGATTTGGTTTCTGAATCTAGTGCGTGTGTGCATGTGTGTGTGTGTGAGAGAGAGAGTTTTAAGCCCCCAGACTTGTGTTAATCAGCCACTATCTATTTATCAGTGTTTCTTTATTTTGAACCTTTCTCTTCTCCCTCGCTCTCTCTACTGATAGCCACTCTATTGCTCTCTACCTTATAAATATTTATATATTTTATCACTTTATACTCTTCATTTTATTAAGATATCATGCAGCCCTATTTATGAGGTCACAAAGTGCTTTTGATATGAATATCTGGTATTTTAATTTGTCCATTAATTTTATTATTGTTACATTATTGTACTTTTTGTTGCATTTGTTTCCATTGTTTCGTGTTGTTTTGGTGATTTGTTTTGTAAAAAGAAAAAAAGCCCTCAGAGAGTAGAACAGCAAATTAGCATAGTAACAAATTACAGTGAGTGTGCTCTTATCCTTTTTATCGTGTGTGAATGTGTGTGTGCGTGTTTGTGTGTGTGTGTACGCGTGCATTTCTTCATATCATTCCGTCCATGAGTGTGTCGATGCATGAATTAAACTCATTCTGAATACAGTGTTGATGTTGGAAATGTCGTAGTAAAGAGTAAAGTATTTTTAAACGCTGAAAATGACATGACATGAAAACTGATATAGATGTTTACAAAGACCAAACTTTTCTTTTCTCTCTTTTCTTTTCTCAAGGATGAAATAAAACTTGACTGGCAAATGCTCAGAGGAGTGTCTGTATATTTTCTACTGATGGAGAGGAAGTCTTAACTCAGTTAAGGCTGAGGATATTTTTCAAAATGAAGATGCTAATTTTTCTAAATGCCTAGCAATTAGCAAATGGACTGCAGTATGTAATCATATTTGGATTAAACTGATTAGCCGGTTGGTAAATTAGCCACAGCTCTGCTTTATATTTGTATTTGAAAGCATCCCTGAAAATGTTTGTGCACACTTTCTGGTGCAGATTTGAAAGTAACCCACCTCTGACACAGATTCAACATGTGGCGAACTGACTCTTGTCTGGACAGTCAGGTCAGATTTCTGAGGTTTCACATTTTTTCAAGTACACATACATGCACATTGCAACAGTTTCTTTTCATTCTTTCTGTCCTCATTGGACAAGAAGAGATCCCTTCCTAATGTAATTCAGTGTAACTGATGGGGGACAAAATCCACAGTCCTTGTTCTATGGACTGTATTTATATTGTGCCTTCATCCAAAGCACTTTGCTAGCCTGACCATCAAAAGGAAATTTGGCTTCAGTGTCATGAACCAAGGACACTTCGACAAATGGACAAGAGGCACCAGGGATCGAACAGGCTCCACCTCCTGAGCCACAGCCCGCCCACAGAGGGATTTTGTCCCTCAACCCTGAAACCTATCCTTTAACAAGCAGTGCAGAAGTGGTGGTGTCCTTTCTTATACAACATATATATCTGAAAACAAGACTAAGAGTCTACAACCATGCTAGGACTCAGGCACAGCAATGCTTTGTGCTAAATGCTAATGTCAGCACGCTAACATGCTGATGTTTGGCAGGTTCACCCTAAAACAGTATTGTTAGCTTCATCTTCCAGCAGATAAATGATATTGCATGATATGAAAATATGGTGGCATTCTGCCAGTTTTATCGTAGTCCATTGGGCTGTAATTACCACTTGACAGAATAAAAGAGGTCACACAGCACAATATTGGACACTGTCAACACAGAGGTGATCACTTATTGTTTGATACCAAGCTTAATTTGATCTGTTACAACGCTCTGAGTCATTTCCACCTCAAATACCCTCCAACAACATATGCATTTTCCTGTGTCAGAGTGTGTGTTTGTTTGCCTGCCACAGTTCAATAATTAGAAAATCATAAATTATCTGAAGAAATGATCAGATGAGATTTGGCAAAACAGAATATTGTGATGTCTGGCTCTCTTAGATCTTTTGTTGTCAGCATCGTATCAACAGCTGCAACAACAAGATGACACATGCATGATTAGAGGAGCCTGAATATGAATGTCACGATCGGTACTGAATTCTGATTCACTTTCCAATCTTAAGGTGTAACATGGTGATGTTGCCAACTGTGTGAACACTTGAACAAACAAGATAATGAGCAGAGACCAAAGAAAGTTCAGAAAATGAGACAAACAACACTTGTTATTCTCAGTAAGTATGTTTCTGAGGGGAGTTTACTTGATAACAATAATAACAATTTGTTCTGCATAATTCAGTTTCTGCAGTGTCCTGTACTCCTGTATAGAATCATTCATTTTTGTTACATTTGGTGCAGCCTGACCTGAAAGTAAATTGACTCAATTTGTTTCAATACAAATACATAATTAAAGGGGAACTCTGCTAATTTTACGCATAAAGGTCATGTTTACTAGTCATGAGGAGTACCACTCAGTTGTGTTATGCCTTCTGTGGGGAGAGCAGTCCTGAGGGAGAGAGTCACAGAACACAGTATTAGTCAGAATGTCTTTTGAAATCATGTCAACAAAACTGCTATCAGCCCTGCCAGAATTCAACTTCAGCTCATGATTTCCTAGATTTCCCCAAATCTTCCCAGAAAGTGTGACCTGAGCTAGTAGCATTCAGCTTTGGGTTACAGCGTGTCATGCCTTACTGAATACCCAACATGTGGGTGTGGGTGGATTGGTGTTAAAATGGCCACGGTACTTGTCAGCTGGGTACTGATCCAGTATGGCTCATAAATAACACTGTTGACTTTAATCTCTACCCAATTTCCAGTTTGTTTAATGGACACATTTAAATGGGAGAGTAGAGTTAAATATTGACAACCATGCAAAAACTGTGTCCCATCAATACAGATGCTGCTGGAGTCAGGCCTTTAATTAAAACTGGAAATATTGATTTCCCAGTCAAAATGAGAATAAGTTTTGGTGGGACAAGTCCCTGAAATGTATGCTCCGTCTTTCTCACCTTTTTTTGACCCCACCATACCAGCACTATAGTAAGTGTGCATTTAGAAAAGAACAGAGAGTCCTCTTCCAAACATTTGCCAGTGATCCGTTTCAGCTGAGGCCTGTTTGAACTTATGAATGGTCACACCGAGGGGGGATATATCATGCTGGATCAACCGTGTTACTCTGAGACAAATTTCACAGCTGTCTAAACAGGGTATTAGTCTGGATTTCCAAGCATTTTCTCTCTGGAGAAACAGCAAAGAAAAGGTCAAATCAGCATCCCAAAGGGCTTGAATCATTTGGGCCTGTCTAAATCAAGCAAACAACAAGGCCATTAAATAGCTGTGGGATTGTTGTGGAAGAGGTTCTGACCTGACCTGATCAATCAAAAGATCACAGGTTCATGCTCCCATGGTGGATAATGTCAGTCTTTCAGCAAGATACTGTAGTAAACTGTGTTTAACTCTTGATAACAATGTTTCAAGATGAATACATCAGGAATACAGATGAGTACATCTCATAGCTGTATGTGAAGCCTAAGGCAATGTGCTGATTGGCTGCTGTACAGTCATGCCCATTTATCTTTTTCTTTAAAGCTGCACTAATCAATATACTTACATTAACAATGGGTCAAATGACTGTGTAATGTGAAAGGGGTTGCTAGTCGTGATGAACCCACAGAGAATTATCTTCTAACTGCAGTTCTCCTCAGCTGTACGGAGCCTCTTTCAGCTCATTGCTTTGGTTTTCCAGCCCAAAACTGGAAACTGGTGTCCAGCAGCAGCAGGCAGCTGCTTTCAGCCAGAACGCTCGAATAAACAAACTGCATGCTGCTCAGACAGACACAGTTAGAAACTAGCCACTAGTTTAGTGGAACATTTAGCAGCTAAACAGCCAGATATTTCTCTCAGGAATTGGTGGAAACCAAAACAGAGCTAAAAGGAGAATGAGTATTGGACTTAGATTCATCAAACCACCTGAAACACAACTCCAAATTAAAGCTAATGTTGCTTCGTGTAAACAGGAAATTGTCAGTTAACACATTAGCCAAAACAACTTTATAAGGAGATAGTGTGTCACTGTTGATTGATTTGCTGTTGATTAGCTCATTATGCTCTCCCCAAGTAGCCAAAATTAATGCTGAGTACTGACATTAAGCCCGAAAACCGTACACTCTCAGAAATAGAGGTACAGTTTCTGTCCCCCAGGGTACAATCTACACTAATATACCCCCCTAGGGCTAATTATTGGACCTCAAGGTAACTATATGTACCTTTTTGAGGGCAAAAAAGTGTTCCCATGCAATAAAAGGTACATATATGTACCGTCTCTTCTAAATGTTAAGGTACAATATCAGGAGACAGTGTGTGTTAGGCCAAATACCAGAAAAAGTTAGGTAAAATATTCATTTTAGTTGAGTAGCCTTGAAATAAAAGAAATAAAAAAAGTGAAGGTG
>NTHP01000031.1:619144-649888 GCA_003416845.1 Oplegnathus fasciatus
GAGAGCGAGAGAGGGGGAGAGGGAGGGATAAAAAAGAAACAGATGCAATCAAAGAGAGCAGACAGTTGTGGCTGTGGCGGCAGAGAGAGGATAGACCCGGCTTTTAGCAAACAGGGGGGGGGATAAAGGAATTGGGGAGGAAATGAGATTGACAGGGAGGAAGAGAGAGAAATGAGAGGAAGTTTAAAAAAAAAAGAGGGGTGGAGAGAGAAATGATGTGTTTTTCTTGGCAGGATTAAAGTCTGTTTTGAGCGAGAGGAGGGAGAGTGTTTGGATAAGGGGCTAAAGAGGAAGAACTTTGTTGTAGCTGAAAAAAAGAGGATGCAGGAAAAGGATGGAGACAAGGAAAAAATGAAGATGATTAAAGAGAATGATGGAGTGGAAAGGAGGTGTAGTGGGAACAGATTTCACAGGCAACATGACAGTTTGTTTATGAGGTTTTGGATGTTTTGAAATGACGCAGGTGATAATCAGAATACATTACAGTCTGGATAAAATGTGCATAATCTCCCAAACCAATTGCCTCCTCTCAGAGTCTACTGTGGCGCTGATCACTGAGGATTTGCAGCAGGTAATCAGCGATCTGTGATGGATTATATTCTCAAACTAACCTTCCTAACCCTGCAGAGAAGCACCAGGGGATGAGGGAGGGATGAGAAGAAGCAAGAGAGAGAGAGAGAGAAAGAGGAGAAGAAGAAGAAGAAGAGATGAGAGTGTGAGGATAAAGCTGCCGTCTGGCCTGTAAGCCAACAGTTGGATACTACGGCGGCTAATGGTGTCACTTCCTTTCTCCCTTTGCTGAGTGAGGGTGTGTGTCTACATGAGGCATATTCACTGTCACGAAAGGAGTCATCTTGTCAGCGTGTGCAAATGTGTGTGTGTCTAAGTCATTATCATCATATCGATTGAGGACACAAAGCTACCCAGGAGCTACAGGTCGACAGGGAGGGAGCTCACACACACGCACACACACACATACAATACAGTACAGTAGAAATACACAGTATAACACACACACCACTGATTCCCCCAGTCTAATGTGTGTGTTTTTTCTTCTTAATCAAGACCGGCTCCTTTGGGAAACACTCCTGCTGTTGCCTGTTCTGATTATTGTTACATATTGTTAATATTGTTATTGATCCCCAAGGGGAAATTGTCTGTTGTGTAGAGAGGCTTTCCTTTCACTTCCAACTCAATCAGCTGACTGAGGGCCTTGACGCTTTTCACTTCAACCAACCAGATTTTGCCACAGCCTTTGTGAGCCAATCATCTTGTTGCTGTTAAACTTTAAAAACAGTTCATTTCTCTGCTGCTGTCAGCTGTTATTTCAGGGAGTTACATGACACACCTCCACCGTTAACCTCCAGTTTTCAGTTGCTGCCCAATAAGTCCATTAGGATTCCTGATCTTCAGCTAGGCTGCTCTTCACTCTTTCACCACCACCAGTGTCCAGACTCTATGGGGGGATTTTGCCCCCTTGTAAAATGATGACGTCTCAAAGGGGTCTAATCACTCAGGCCTCCTCACATACTGTATATCTTCAACTTTCCCCTATTGTAGGCTGTACACTATATTAAATAAATGCATTCATTAATAACTCGTCAAGCCATCTCTCCCAATTTAAACTGAAGCAGGTAGAAATCCAGTAGCTGAATCCACACTATGAGTGTACTCTACATTCTTAAAGTATGAGCTGAATACAGCATCCAGTAACACAGTCCCAGCTAGTTTCTTGCTCAGTGGTACTTGAGCAAGCAGGACGCTGAAACCAGTTTCTCTGACAGTTCAGTCTCTCTACTTCCTGCATGAAAGAGAGTGTGAAGGCAAGGCTGTGCCTCAAAACTGAGTCTGTCATATTCAATAAACTCAAAACACATTACTTAGCAAAAAGTGTTAAATAATAGACATTTTGTATTACAAATGGACAGGAGGTAAGTGCTGAGAAAGCCTGAAAGGAAAGGCTGAGGGATCTTCGCTTTTGAGGGGGAAAAATAGCAGAAAAGACGAGTCTATGATGGTGCACAAACACACACACGCACAGACACAAAAAAACAGCCGAGGTTCAGCTCCGTAACAGGAAGTTATAAGTTTATTACTGAATGTTCAGTTATATACTTTATATCAATTATGAAGGAACAATTAAATCTTACATCTGGATCTTCATATAGTATTCCCTTTATATCTGACAATCATATACACTACATATACAGTGTCAACAAAACTCACTACATGCAGTATCTTGTCTAATGTATATTGCATGCTTTCTTCAATATCTGAAGTGTACAAACATGGCTGCTGCTTTTAATTACTTTAACTAGTCCAAAAGTAAAAGATGGTCTCATTATTGGGTGTAACTGAGGGGAAGGAAATGGGACAGTGGGGTAGAGAAAGGAAGAACAAGAGAGGGAGCGAAGAAATGACAGCCAGAGGCCTCAGGGTGGGCCTGAGGGAGACTAGTCACACCAAATGTCTAATAAGAGTAAAGTCAAGGAGTGTTTGTGTGTGTGATGCTGAAGTGAGAATAGTGTCTAATGGTACGCTGCTGTGTTTGTGTCAGCGTATGATATTGTGCGTGTCTGTTTAAATGAGCGTTTTCAACATAAACAGGACATAAATAACAGAGGTTAAAGCTCATGGCTGACAAGGAACAACCCCCAAGCTCCATTCTGGTGGGAAGGAAATTAGCTAACGGCGCTAGCAATACTGACTGTGTGTGCCAAAGCAGCACAGGCCAAATCGAAGCATGTACTGGAGAAAAGAGAACTGACGCTGGCCTTTTTAGTGTCATGGTTTGCAGTGGAGGTCAATAAAGATTCAAATGCTGATATAATTATGTTTTAAGGGACTATACTGGCTTCTTGGGAGTTTGACTCATTTTGCACAAAGTCCTGACTGCAGGATAAACTCTGTGTGCACACGTTTATGATTTAGCATGTAGTATGTTAAGTAATCACAGATAAGTAGCATTACCCAAAGAAAGAAGATAAACCTTTCACTAATCCAAATGTAGCATTTTTCTTTTAATTTATGGCCAATAGTAATAACTTTTTTCACATGGGGGGAAACCATGTTGACATATTCTCACCTTTTAAAGTTAACATGGCAAACATGTTAGCAAGCTTATTTACATTGGCATTCATTTGGAGTCGTGTTTTTTGGCCACTTGACAAATGTTAGTCCAATATTCCCTCTCCTTTCAGCTCTGTTTGGGTTTCCAACACCTGAGGAAAAACATCTGGCCTTTTAGCTGCTAAACACTCCACTATTTCAACAGCTAATCTCTAACTTTGTCTGGACAGGTAGTATACAGTGAAATGAACTTGATGAGAGCATTGAGACTCAACCAAAACAGCAAAGTTGCAGGCTGTAAAATCAAAACAATGAGCTGAAATAGACTGAAACGCTCAGTAGAGCTGAGGGGAACTGCAGAGTAGTGTGATAACTCTCTGTGGGTTCATCACTATGTGCGACCCTGCTCACATTACACATACATCATTAGATCCATTGTTAATATAAAAATATTGATTAGTGCAGCTTTAGGTCTATTAATCAACAGCTTGAAAATAAAATAATGGCATTTAAAGTCATTTCAAATTGTAGGTCTTTCATGTCTAGTATTAAAGCAGCTCACTGACATTTCATCACTACTCCTCAGAGCCTCAGAGCTAACAGTTACCTGATCAATCTGGTGCCACTTCTTGTCATATAAGGTCAACCTCACAAAATGCCATTTACTCCCTGAACGTAAATCCATGTTTGACTGATTAAAACAAGAAAGGCTTCATCTTTATCTCTCACCACAAAGTACCTATTGTCCATACAATTCATGTAAATGAATCCAGCAATTCCACCTGTAAACTGTATTATTATAGTTTGTACCTTTCCTGATCTACAGACACTGTACATCTAAATTTAAAGCCACTGGCAGCTATCTAGAGCCAACAATATGCAAGTAGAGTAAGAGTCTACAGGTGGAAAGAGTTACTTGGAATAACAAATTTTAGATATATGAAGTACTTGTGGTTTGTGGTATTTTCCATATATATGCACAGTATATTTACTTGTGGTTTTTCCATTTAGATTTTTATATATATTACATATTTTTCTCATATTTTGTCCTCTATTACTCTTTTCCTCACACATTAGCACCTGTGGGAGTAGTTTGGAGCTATATTACAGTATATAACTGTACTGTAGGTGCAGTTATTACAAAACCTCAGTTATGTGTGGAAATGTGACTCTTGCCAGTTGATGCATGACTTAGTTAGATTTTAACATGTTTGGTAACGATTCAGTTATACAACTGATCTAAAGTCAAGTTTTGACAGGTTTTAAGCGGTTATAAAAGTTTCAGTCTCATTTATGTGATATGACAACTTTTAACATTCAGTATAAAAAAAGCTTTTCTTAACACAAATAGTACCAAATAAAAAAAACCTGCAAAAAAAGTGCCAAGAAAAAAAACTTTTATATGCAGTTGTCAAAATGTGCCCAACGACTCTTTCGCCAACGGCCACTAAACCTCGTAAAAAGTAAACTGCTGTTTCCACAAAAAGTAAAACTCATTGGAGAGTGGTTGTATTGGTGTCCGTGTCACAGGAACAAAAGACTTTTACAAGCAACAAAAACAGGTAATAGTAAAAGTGCATTCAAACATGAAAGGGGATGTACTAAAATGGGATGTTTCACCTCTAACATAAGAATGAAAAAACCTCTGAGTACCTGATAATAATGTACAAATCTTACAAATGTTACTTTGAATACCTGCCACTGGACTTGGAAAGGCTTGGACCACTTTGACCCTCTTGCGAGGAATGTATCGACTTTTGGGGGGAATATAAAACTTTTGATTTGAGAAGACTGGTGGCAGTTTCACCTCCGTCTCCATCGAATAAAGTACATGCTCCATTTTTTTTAGCGCACTGTATACATTAGTGTCCAAAATTAGATAGCTGAGCAAAAACATTTACATACTGCATGCAGTGCGGCACACTGAGTGCAGGACAGCCAGAGGTGAACAGGCTGGCAATCTGCAACTGTTAAATGATCAGAGATCAAAAGGTCAGTGTATTCATTTTAAGAAAGCGCTGACCCCAGCAGGTATATGTTGTTGTTGCTGTCCTACTAATGACCGATAAGTTAAACCAACAACTTCAAGTTGCTTTCTTTAGCTCCATGATGATTTCAGGCACATTAAAATGTTTGAAAAAGATGCACATACTGAATTTGTAATGGGGGCTTAATATATCAAAACCTTTTCCATTCTGCAAATTGTTAACTGAGTGAATAGATTCTTTCTTCCAACAACAAAAACTTAAATAACCACAAAAGAAAAAGTTGTTAAAATTCCATTTAAATAGATGATAGTTTACAAAGGCTTTGTGTGTGAGGGGGAATAATCAGACAGACAGGCAGCCAGTGCTCATTGAAGGAGGGAGGTGGGAGAGGACAAGACAGGACTCGCTGAATCTCACCTAAAAACAAGCTTTTCTTTGAGAAAAAGTAAAAAATAAATCGACTCCCTCAACCTTCCTTGACCTCTCCTGACCTCCAACCCTCTTTAGCACCTGTGGTCAGTAGTAAAATTCACATAAAACTAAACATATACACAGAATACATATACACAGAGTGCCATCAGTTTACCCCTCAAAGTGGACAAGACAAGAAAGAAAAAAACAACCACAAACATTTTGCTAAAAAAAAAAAAAAAGTCTCCAGTAATGGATGAAAAGAAAGACCGAGGAAGCTTCGACAGAAATCACTAAAAACACAGAATTTTAACTTAAAGTACCGTTTAGTTTGTGCACCACAATTGCACATTCAGTATTGGGCTTGAATGGAGTATCTAACATACTGAGGGAACTGTGCGGGGTATTTTAAAGGGCATATTCACACTAAAATAAAATGTACATAAACTGTTCCTATGTCCACTGACAATTCTGGAAACAAGAGAACTGAACTACTGTTTTTCATAGTGACATGTGACTGCCCCTAACGGCAATAAGAGGTAAGTCTTTAAATTTTGAGGCTTCAGTAAAAAAATGAAAGCATCAGAAAACTGACTTGTGCAGACCTACAGTTAATGTATTTGCCTAAGCAGTCACGTTCTGAGCTGTGACAGGACTTCTTACAACATTATCTAACACTAATTTGATGATTTAGACTAAAAATATGAGCGCATTTTTACATTAAAATGTCATAGTGCAGCTTTACATCATCATATCAAGACTGTCTCCTACAGTGGCATTGCAATTTAAGAATGTATACGTCTTTCTCCAGGCTGTAAAAGTGGCAAACTAACTGCACAAACACGCATGGACACACACACACACACACACACACACACACTGAGAAGACTCTTTCCATTTAGTGGGAAGTATTAGTGTCCCGAAAAGCAGATGTCTCATCAAGAGATTAACTTCTGGCCCCACACACACACACACACACACACACACACACACACACACACACACTAAATATCCTTGCTGAGTTCAGTAATCTGCAGTATTTGTAAAATTATCATTACTTTCCTAAAGTATATGTTTGTGTATGTGTGTATTCTGTTTTTCAAACAGGGGGTAGATTGGATGGGAAGAGGATTTGAGAGACTTTGGGCTCTGAACCAATAAACCATGCGCGCATGTGCGTGTGTGTGTACGCGTACAGTACCACTGTGTTCTTCTCTCACAGACGCCTCAGTAGAAAATACACACACACACACACACTTGTTTCTAGCCAGATGGATGTCTGCTGACCGCCCGCCATGCAACCTTGGCTGGATTTTGATTGGAGGTTAAAGGTCAGAGACTTTATCCGGACCAATGACACTGCAAATCCTGCCGAGACAGGTGTGTGAGTGAGTGTGTGTCGGGGCACAGTATAATGGGATAATCAGGCTGGATGAATGGAAAGTTAAAACCAATTTAAAATAAACAGTTGAGGCTGCAGCACCGCTTGCTGGTCAGCCACTGCCATTACAGCTAAACTTTTTTTTAAGTCTGTTTTTAAATCTGCATAAAAATTCAGCCCTCTTTTTCCTTGATACTCAATTCTGGAAATACTTCTCTGACCTTGAACATTTTTACTTGCAACAGTGGAAAAGATGTGTGGTTTTTGACATTTGTTTGTAGCACTCAGACATCGCCATTGGCCGTGTTTCAAATAGTTCCTCATCTATTTGTAGGACATGATCCCATTAAAAAGCAATCTCATTGGTCAAATGTTGCTACAAACAAAATATCAAAAATTTGTAGTGAGAATGACTATTTCTTACCATTACGGTAACAGCTTGGGCCAACTGTATGTATGTTACAAAGCTCTTCTGAACAAAAGCAGCCGTTTTCTAACCCTGCTCCTTTCAACATCGTTTGGTTAGTTTGATTCAAAGTGTCAAAAAAGCTGTTACAAACAGAAAACTTCAGCAAAAAACAGTGTGAACATAAAGCTTGTGATATGGCAGAACCGTAGTAAAGCTTACTGACCAGACCAAAATGGAAATGATGTAAAGAAAAAAGGTATGAAAGACATGACATTAAAAGCAAAACAAAAAGACAAGAAAATGTAAAAAAATTAAAAAAGAAAAGTTTGGTTATGATTCTTATGAAATCTTCCAACAAAAGGGATGATGTGTCATCTGACAAAAACAGCAAAATAAAAAATAATATAGCTCTGTAGACAAGAACAAAACAGTCTGTAATAAAAAAAGGAATAAAATTAGTTAATAATTAATATCATTACTATCCCACATTATAATCATTATAGACCCCAGTTGAATGTATGCATTTTCCTTTTTACAAGTAATAACTTTAACTGAACGACATCTCCGCCTCTGACAGGACGGGAGTGGTGGACGAGGAAGTGGAATCGGCCAATGAAGCAGTGCTATTGTCCATGCTCCTGTTCCAGGCGCTCCGGTTGGGCGTTGACGGGTAGGAGGGCGTGGAGCAGTTGGAGGGCGGGCCTGAGCCGGAGCTGGGGCTTGGGCTGCTGTGGTTGGACAAGGGCGAGAACAGGGCGTCCTTTCGGAGACCTTTGTTCTGGAGCTCCAACTGAAGGTGCTGGCAGATTTCGTCCGGTAGTTGCTGATACTCCTCCTCCAGTTCCCTCTCCAACTGAGACTGGAGCTGGATAAGAAACACCAGGAAGATATTAAAAGATGTTAAAGTAATAGTTTGAGATTTTGGGGAAATTCGCTTTCTTGCCGAGTGTTAGATTGACGCCACTCTCTTGTCTGTACTTTAAGTACGTAGTTAGAACCAGGACGTGATTAGCTTAGCTTAGCATAAAGACTGGAAGCAGGGGGACTCGCTCCAAGGTTTTAAAAAATAACTACTAACATCTAATTAACACGTTGTATCTTGTTAGAGTTATCCGTACACGAACGGAAATGTAAAAAAACAAATATTTGTGGTTTTTACGAGAAGTTAAGTGCTGTAACCAAATTTTTGGGCCAGTAGTCATTATGTCACAATGAGGCAACAAGGGGGCCACTTGCCTCTAAAACCGCCAATTATCATTTTTACATTTCTGTTTGTGTACAGATTAAACAAAGAAGATACATGTTAGAGGTGTTGGTAGGTTGACAGGCTAGCTGTTTCCCCCTGCGTCCAGTCTTTATGCTAAGCTAGGCTAACCACATCCTAGCTCCTGAGTCGAGAGTGGTATCAATCTTCTCACCTCACTGTCAGTAAAACAGCAAAAAAGCTTATTTTCCAAAATATCACACTGGTCCTGTAAAACTGAATGTAGATATTGTCATGTAAAAACCTCAAGACTTCCAATTCTGGAGCAGTGCGTTCAAGTTTCAAGATATCCAAGAACACTGCTGCCCTATAAAAGCAGAGAGCAGTGACTATAGAGGAAGTGAAATTGGCTGATTATTTGGATCATCTGCTAAGCTAAGCTCTTCAGCTATAGCAGAGGTTTAGCTGTTTTCTTTCTCCATCATGACTGGATTTAACCATTGCCTCATTTTGTTATGAGGCATAACTAATTGAATAACCACTGTCAGTTCCTTGAAATGGATAATTTTCCTTTATAGCTGAGGAAAAAAAATCCCTAAGTAAATTTAGTTTTAGTCTAAGCTCAGGCCAGCTGTAGTTATCTCGCCAGCTAGCTTTAACTTGATATGGCTCTGTTGTTGTAGCTGTCTGGTTGGTTGTTTCCCTGTGACAGAGAGTGCAGCTAGTGTGACGGTACGGCGTTTTGCCTTTGCAGGGCAGACTGGAGTACAACAAAACTGCCTCTGCTCTTGAAGTAGTTAAATGACAGCACTTCAGTGTGTGTGTGTGTGTGTGTGTGTGTGTGTGTGTGTGTGTGTGTGTTTTTGCTCACCAGTGGAAGTTCCTCGTCTATGTGTTGCAGCACCTCCCGATGCCTCAGCATCAGCTTGTCCTGTCTCCTGGTCTGAGCCTCCTCCAGCTGGGGTGTCAGGAAAGAAGAGCAGGAAGGGAGGAAGATTTGAGGGGTGTCAGGTGGGAAAAAACAGAGGAACGCAAGGGAAGTAGGAATAGAAATAGTTGGCAGATATGAGATGAAAAGCAGTGTGCAAGAAGGAAGAATTGAAGATTTTAGGAGAAACCAGTAAAAAAGAAAATATAAGGATGACGGAAGGAAGGATATCAATGTGGATTAGGAGGCAGAAAGATAGGCAAATAAGGGAGGAAGGGAAAAGAAGATAAGAGAGTGGAGTAAAGTTGATGACAATGGCAGAAAAATGTACTATAAAGTAGGTAACTGGCCATTCTCAAGGGCTGTTGGTGATAAGAGTGAGTGTGCGTGCTAGAGTGGGTGCTTACCCCGCGGATTAAGGCAACAGAATCTTGAATATGTTTCCTGTTGATTTCATTCAGTTCCCTACAGAGCGAGACAGAAAGATGAAGAGAAAGAGCGAGGAAAAATAAAAGACAAAAGACGCTTGAATCAGAAACAAAAATCCAATAAACATCTCTAATTCCAGACAAATAACGGAGACAAGTTTTTTACGTTTCAGCCTTGTCTTTGTCGCGGCTCTTGGCTTCGCTGATGCTGTTTTGTCGCTTCCTGTCCAGGATCTTCTGGAGCTCTTTCTTCTCCCTGCAGACACAGTCACAAACCAACATTACATCCAAATGAAGACAAATAGCAAGTTTTGTAGAGAACTTTTACATTTTTGTGAATGCTATTAAAAAAAATCTAGATGCTTGTGGTGAGTCAAGCATCTGGGAATCAAAGGTAGAAATAGTGTAAAAAGGGACAAAAGCCACTTTAAAATCAATACAACACTATGACATTAAGGCAAAAACTGAGACTTAATTATACCATAATAATAACTAAAAGCAGAAAGTCACTCTGGCAACTTTTTATTCGGCCGTGCAAGGTGAAATGTCCGCACTTACTTCTCGCACGTCTCCCTGAGCTTCTTCAGCTGAGCTGCTTGGCATTCATGGGTCGTCTCCTTTAACTTCTGGAAAGCCTAAAAACACACCGCAGCAGACGACGACCTGTCAGCGAATCACTGTGCAGATGTACGGAAGTGCCACAAAGTTTCTTAGAGGTCAGCTAACGACGAGCTCTCTGTGCGAGATTGTGTATATTTAAGAATTCACAGGAGGGATACCAAGTGTGTCACCTTGAGTATGCAGGTGTGCGAAGATTGGGGAGTGCATTGACGCTTGTCATACAAAGGTGTGTGCGTGTGTGTGTGTGTGCGTCGTCACCTCTTGCAGGTGTGTTTGTTGCTTCTCTCTCTCCAGTGAGTGAAGCTGCTGTCGGAGCTTCAGCAGTTCTTGCAACTGCCATTCCCTCAGCTGGACCGTCTGCTTCTCAGTCTCCTGATCCAACGCTGTCAGCTCACGCTGCACCGGCTCCGGGGGCTCACTGAACACACACACACACACGAAAATGAGGTCAGGTTTAGTCAGCTGCAGTCATAAGTGCAAGTTTAAGACTTTCTCTCCCTTCATCATCTGCTTTTTCTTCTGCACACTGATTTCCATCTATCTATCTATCTATCTATCTATCTATCTATCTATCTATCTATCTATCTATCTATCCAAATATCTTATCATATCTTTTCTGCCTTCCCTCCCCTCATTTACTGATCTTCTCCACTGTTCTCCCTTTATACACCTCATAAATCCATCCACACGTCCTTACTTTTTCTTGATGCTATGTTTGAGGTGTTTTTCGATCTGACTGCGTCTCCTCTGGGTGTCAGATTGAATCTGTCTACTCCGACTCTTCTGCTCCTTACTCAGATTCCACACCTGCAAACACACACAAGCAAAAAAAACGAATTTGTTTTACAGCACACAAGCAAAAAGGAAGTGTTTCCATTCTGTCAGGCATCTGTTGGTGTGTGTACCTTCTTGAGGTTTTTCTTACGCAGCTCTTTGATTTCTTTGCCCTGTTTCTTTTGCAGCTTCAAATAGCCCTTCTGCTGCTTCAACTCCTCTATAGACTGGGCCTGGACGTCTGAGATACAGACAGAGACACAGAATTATGGCCAATCATCATTGTAATTTACCAGTGTAAATCTTGCTGAAAACTAGCCACTCCTAGCTTCTCTAATTAAAAAAATAGCAGTGAAATATACTGTATATATCCTACACACAGCTCTATGTGACACACAAATGATTTCACACATTTCTGTGTGGAAATGAATGCGCTGGAATGACCTTACCTGCCAGAACAGTGGCTATGAGGTCTTCCTTTGGACTTTGTGCTATACACACAAACACACACACACACCCAGAAAGAAATACACAAGGAGAAGCACACAGACAGTATGTGTGAAATGAGAAAATGGGAAAATGAACCAGACACAAACAGCAGAAAACTCACTGTGTCCAGTGCAATGAACAATGTGCATGGCTTGTGTAAGTTACAAATACAAATATACATGGGAGGTATACAATGTATCAACTTTCTGACTGATTAACTTGCTCCATAACCAAACTGGCAACCCATCTTTTAATTCTGGGAAATGCTCAGAAAGGACACCAAATGGTGCCTCTAGTGGCTTGAAAGCATCTGATTACATTTGAACTTATTTTATATGAAGACAAGTGAGGATAGGTGCAGATAAATGGCAGGTTTGGTATTTACATGTGTTACATGTAGACATTAAGGCAACATTTATGGCCGTGTATGTATCGTTTGTGGATGTCTCTACCTGGTACAGGTAATTTGATGATGTCAGGGGCTGCATCCGGTAGGCAGGGGGGGAGGGCGTCGAAGGGCGAGGGGAGTCCCGGAATGACTTCACACTCTCTCTTGGTGTCTCCCTCTTTGGGCTGGTTGGGGACATGCTAGAGAAAGCAACAGAAAAATGGATTCGAGTGATCCACAATCTGTAGGCCTTTCACACAGTTAACGATGTACCACTGACTGAACAGGGTAGAGATATTTAAAAAATGAGTGGGTGTGGGGAACGTTTGGGTCTTCATGTCAACACACACATGGTCTGAGCTCCCCGCAAAGATTTTTTTGTCTTTAGTTGGTTGTTATTATTCAACCAACAGATGTGTCTTACCTCACTGTTGTCCTCTAGGAGAACAGCCAGCTGTGTCTCTCTCTTGTGCAACTGACTGATGTGCTTAATGGGGTTGGTCAGAGCCTCTGCATACTCTGAGAATACAAACAAACACGCACGCAAAAACAAGACGAAGAGTGTCTTAATGTCATGTATATCCTCAGGTTCATACACTCTGTACACTAAATATGAAGCCACAGTCAGCAGCCGGTTAGCTTAGCATAGCAAGACTGAGTCTGAGTCAAGTGGCTCAAGTGGCTTGTGGTGGTGCAAAAGTGAAAATTCTGTTAATCTGGTGCTCTTACCCTGGTGTTCATTCGGGATGTAGTCCTGAGCTTCAGTGTAAACCAGCAGAGAGGGCAGGACGAGGGGCTGGTTTAGCTCATTCTTCAGGTTTATGTAGTGGTAGCCTAGGAGAAAGGAAGAAGGGAAGAAAGAAAACATTTCAGTCCATTGGTGCTGTACAGTACTTCAGCAGAGGACTTTGGTTACAACCGGAGAGAGTGTTTATGGGTGTTTGTGGGTGTGTGCGTGTGTGTGTGTGTACTCACCAGGTCTAATGGCCGACACCGGGAGGATCCGGTGTCCAATAAACTTTCCGTTTTCTTCAAACACCGCTATCCTCAGAGAGGCCAGGGTAGGGAGGACCACCTGGAGAGAGAGAGGGGTGTTGATGCCATGGCAGGAGTTTAGAGAGCAGGTAAGAGTTCAAACAAAAGGACAGACAATGAGGGGGGAAGAGGAAGATTTTAGACATCTGAATCCTGGTGTGCACGAGTTACCTTATTAAACACAAACATTTCATCATCCCACACAGGGTCCAGCGAGTTCCCATTGGATGTTTTGGTTCTGTACTTCCTCTTTGTATCAGCGGGAAGTCCAAACATGTCCACTTCCACGTACACGCCCACCTTTTTATCAGTCAGGAACTGGCCCGAGATCACCTGATGGATGTTAAATTACACATTGTTATTATAACAACCTTTACAAAGAGCTTTAGTGTCCAGATGACGACATGTTTTGTCCTTACCCTAATTTTGACAGTATTGGCGACTATCCCATCCACTATGTTTTCTGTGAAAGGGTCAAAGTGTTTGTCCGTCCTTCTCATGAACTCAGGCTTCAGCAGGTAGCCGCTGCCGCCGTTGTACTCAAACACACCCATGTTCAGCTGCATAGGGAGGTCTGGTGGAGAGGAACGGAGAGATGAAGAAGGGAAGGGGGAGAGAGAATGGGACGGGAGGGATTTAGAGGGATAAAAATTGAGATGTTGACCTCCCTGAGTCATGAATTATTTATAAAGCTGAGGAGACTCTTTAAATCATCATCTACACCACAGTATCTGCCAGCTGCGGAAAGCAAAACTTTACATTTTAAAAGACCTTATTTGTGTCTCCTGGATTTGAATCGAAAACTTCATTTAAAAGCAATCTAAAGATGAAAATAAAGAAACACCTATGATTTTGAATCGCATTTGATAGTTTTAAAATGATAAATGAGCAGTACAACAGGAAAAAAAGTGTAAAAACTAAGTGAACTAAGAGAGACATGTTTGGCATAATATCCTGAGTAATTACACGGTACATTACTTCTGGTGATTGTGCACAATTTATACTTGTTAAAGCCTTCAATGAATTATATAAGAGTTGGAAAGATTCTGTGGATACTTTGGATTTTATAGGCCTAGCTTACATGCCCGAGCTGGGCCATCTGAGGCTGAAATAACAACAGGACTTACCGAGGGTCTGGAAGTTTAGCGCTACCATCTGGCAGCCGACATTCCAGAAGAGCTGAGGCATGTAGTTGGAGCTGTCCACCCTTGTTCCTTTAGGGTAGATTCGGCTCAGCTGATTCTTATTGTACCTGGAGGAGTGCTGTTAAGAACCAAACACTGCACATGTGGTATATATGGGCACTGAGCATTTGTTACATGTTGTAAATTGCGGCAGATAAAAAGGCAAACATCACTTTTTACATGTTTTAAGGGTCAAAAGTCGAGACTAGGCAATGTTTTTTCAGCTTTTTTAAAGTTTTTTCCTCCGTCACTACTTCCCATCCTGATGGGAAACAAAAACACAAAAGAGGCATTTGAACAGAAAGATTATGCACAGCCACATAAACTGTATTCCTCACAAGAAGATCAAGTTTTCAAGGGACGACAAGCTTCCAAGGATACTCGACAAATTCGATGGGGGAGCTCTTCAGGGTGTCCATGCCTTTCGTTTCCACGAACGACGACATTTCAAAGAACTTCCTCCTCTCTGGTGGAGACAAAGAGTGCGGAAAAAACTCAGACGGAGAATGAGGATGTGATAAAAAATGAGAGAGATTGACAAAATCGACACGCGTACAGGAATTGATTATGATAATCTGTGTGCGACAGGTCTGTATGACAAGGCTGATCATTAACCACACAGCCGGCCTGTCTGCCTAATGAGCTACATAGGAGAGGTGCTTAGAACTAACGAGGCTTGTCCATCCCCCCATCCTCCTCCTTCACACATACACATACTTTTTCTTTCACTTCATATCTTCTCTGTGCACAAATTCACTGCATCTTCCCGTTTCTGCCTCTCTCTTTATCACTCACACACACACACACTTACTGTTTGCCACCTCGAAGCTCTTGAATTTGACAGGTTCGATGTAGTTAACGAGTGTCGACATCTCCTCTGTGGCATTCACCTCACTGCTCGCTGTACCCTGGGGGAGGCAGATAGCACTAATCCATCAATCAGCCCATCAGCCAGTCAGACACACCGTCAGTCCTGCTCGTGACTTACCTCGTCAGAGTTTGGCTTTTTCAGCTCCATCGCCGGCTCGTCCTCCTCGTCCTCCTCGCTCTCTCCTTCACCTCCTGGTAGGATGTAATAAAATCAACTTATACAGATTGTACGCCATGCTGGCACCCTTTCTAATCATTCATTCCATTCTTCTCTTCAACCCACCTATGGACTTGCGAGGTTCCAAGTCTTTGACCATCCTCTCAGCCAGCTTCTCATCCCCGTTGGACAGGAGCTGACTTCCATAACTGTCATTCAAAGGACAGTCTACACAGACAACAGCAAACGATCAGCTTTAATTGGGTACTTTGAAATCTTCAACCTCACTTTAAGCTTGTGTGCGCCAGACATGAAGTAGCTGTCAGCCATATGCCATCTTGGCCTAAGACTAAACAGGATTTCATTCCTCAGAACACTACAGAAGCTGATTTTGTTTCATTATTACAGCCAGACAAGATTCATATACATGCAAATACAATCTAAACCTACAGATTCTCAGCCCTACATGCCACCGCAAGAGATGCAGGTAGCTGTCTGCGCTCACCATTGTTGGGTGACGACTGCTCCTCCAGCTCTCGCCGTCGTATGCTGCCACCACTCGAGGGTCGGTGGTGGTGGTGCTTCTTCTTGTTTTTAATGAGAATCTTCCCCAGCATCTCCTGCGGTGAGGGGAGGGGATGACTGGGGTCCAGCTAAAGCAACATGAAAAGACACGATGGTTAAATTCAGTCAAAATTGAAAATGTGGAAAAAGAACAGAATAATGCAGCAAGACTCAGAGCTAGATTAAATAGCTTATTAAGATTTAAATATGGTGACCAGTTATAGAATACCAGGGGGTGTGACCAGCAACTTTTGACAGGACAGATCAAGAGATAACAGAAAGAACCCACATCCCACCCCATCCCATAAAATTTAGTATCTGAGACGAATACCTTGCTCTTGACCAAGAGTAACCGTGAGGTGCTCTGAACAAAGTCATAGTACCGTTAAAGCTGAAGTAGGTAACTTATATAAAAATAACTTTTTGTCATATTTGCTAAAACTATCACTATGTTCCGAGAGTAGTACACGAGACAGATAATCTATGAAAAAAAATCAGGCTCCTCTGGCTCCACCTGCTGCCCCTCAGGCCATTTGCAAGAATCCACCGCTCCCTAGTCAAAACAACCAATCAGAGCAGGAGAAGTATCTGACAGCGTGTCCTGCTCACGCTGTGGGCAGCTCCCCTCCCCCGCACATGCGCTCACTCCGTCAAGTGCCGTGTGTTCAGTGAGGCGGACAAACAACCACCGAACAACCGCATACACAGCTTACACGACAAAGACAAGTAAACAGAAGAAGACCAATGAAGAAAAGCAAGCTAAAAAGAAAGAATTGGACTGAGCGACACTGCAGGGAAGCGCTTTGGAGACGAGCTGGAGCGCTGCTGTGACGGAGGGGGAGGGACCTGGAAGTTGTACTCGTTCAAATTTTCAAGCTAAGTCCACTCTCTTCTCAATCCTACCGACTTCAGCTTTAAGCCAAAAACTACAATCATTGTATGTTTTAATCTGCACTACGTAGAAACACATGGAGAAATGGTTGCAGGTTTTTGCCGTTGCTTACATATACATTTTGTGAATATGAACACAATATTCATGTGCACTTTTACTGAAACCCCCGCTTTAACTTTATTTTTTTTATAGTTAAGAATTCTTAGGAAAACCCTCAAATGGAAAATAAATAATAAGTAGAAATATATAAAATAATTGCACAAAATGTCTGTATAATCAAGTCTGGAGCTATGACCCTTGGTTTGGGTCATGGGCCATGCACATTCTTGCCTTTGAAGAATTGTGAGTATGCACTGGAAAAGAATTGGAAAACTACTTTTAGGTCACAGTTGTGAATAGGTTTATGAGCAGTGCATCACGAGTTGTGTTTTGGTACAAAAGGATCCAAGATCACAAGCTGTTTGATCATATTTGATGGTTTGCAAGTTGATTAACACCATGACTGTGGAATAAAGGGGTATTAGTGTGTTCATTTTCCTTGAGGATCAGCTATGAGACATCACTCAAAATGAATTATTTCAGACAAAACACAGACCTTAAAATAGTATTATAAATGAAAGTATCAAATATTTTACATGTATGTTAAACAGGACTGTATATATTGAAAGTTAAGTACAACACATTGACAAAGTTNATGTCAGATCTGACTGGAGATCAGTCTTACCGGATATTTCTCCAGTGGATCAATGAGCAGGGCGTCTCCAAAGATGGTCCTGCAGTACTCTGCCATTTTGGCCTGCTGCTTGGCCCTGACAGAGCAAGAGACACAGGTTAGTCTCTGGTTTACTTGAACCTGCCACAATGGTACACGGGCCTTCAAATAAAACCCAAAATGCCTTCAATCATCAATTTGCCATTTTAAAAAGGCACGTGTTTTTGAGCAAATATTTCAATAAAAGCCGTGATATGAATTTTGGTTCAAGTCTGGTTGTAAATGCATCAGACTAAACTGCAAAAAANAAAAAAAAAAAAGAAGAAAAAACACTCATACAGACTGACGCCACTTACGAATCTACGTGGTTTTCAAAGGACAGGATGAGGGGGTATGGGGAGGTCTTGAAAGCACTCTCTGCTATCGCCTCAATCACCTCCTGCAGTCCGGGAAAGAATGAGAACGTTAAAATTAGCTCCATTGAAGAAAATCCCTAAGTAGAAGGTAAAATAAACATTTCCTCAGATTGTTGGTGTTTCATGGGTGCTTAATCCAAAATATACAAACTTGTACCTTATAAATCAAACAGCAGAACTCTGCCTTGTTCACACAGTTATAAAGCAAAGAGGTAAAAATGTAATTATTTGAATAAAACCCCAACATACTGCCACAACTTACTGTAATAATAATAAAGACACTGAATATCAGTCTACAGTAGGATGTGGAGACTTATATTTCTTCTGCTTTCTTCTGTTTGTTCAAACTGTCTGCCTCCAAATTCTGATTCCACTGCACAATATATTATATAATATTATATTATATAATAAATTCTCAACAGCTGGAGGACGACAAATAGCTTCTCAGCTTATCAGGGCTTTATAACATGTACATAAAAGCCAATCAACTATCAAGCAAATCTACAAAGTGGACCTCTTAACCTTAATGCCTCCATAAACATAAATGTTATATGAGAGCAATAACTTACACAAACTCAGCCTAACTAAGGTGTCACAATTAAATTAGACCAAAACTTCAAGCTAACATGTGAATGCCAAAAAGGGGCCAACCTTAAAGGGGATCTCAGTGGTCATGGTGAACCCGTGGGTGATGTAGGGCTCCTCGTCTTGCGGCCTGCCCTTCCAGCAGTCCAGCTCGACACAGCGACAGCCAGTCAGCAGCACCTGCCTGTACATCTCCACTGACGACAGACCGGTCAGCTGACCCACTGCAGGCAGACAGACGAAAGGAGAGAAAGATGGTTTCCAAAAGATTAACTATAAAGCTGGATATTAAAACGAAGCTTTGCACTTGCATGTGTGTCTTGTTAGATCTGAGGTGTGTGTGCTCTGTGAGTGCGTGTTTTACCTGTGAGGTACGTGTTGTGTGAGGAGTTGATGAAGTAGTGAGACAGCGGTTGGTTCATATCGTCGATGACATCCAGCCTCTCTGGAGGTACGATGCCGTTTTCCTCTCCTGCCAGATACCGAGCAAAAGCCTGCAAACTGATCTGGTCTGCAAGAGAGAGAGAGAGACAGAGAGACAGAGAGAATGTGTTTACCGACTATAAAGCAGTCAAACCTGTTTTTGAGAGTCAGTTTAAATGGATGGACCAGCATCCATCTGCTCATGGCAACCAGAATAATTGATTTGATTTGAAGGGCAAGGACCCGAAGATGCTACACTAAATTGACGTCATGCGCTCTGGCAGCAAACCGACCCTAAAGAGCAAAAGCCTCGTGTTTTAGGACAGACATCAACAAATTTAGAGGGAGCTCCAGGTTTGTTCTGAACACCGTGGACTGGATAGTGGATCATCTTACAGATTTTGGCTTAACAGTGTCCTAGCAGAGCGGCTCACGGTAGCCATGGCTCTGTTTTCATTCCCCAGTTTTGTACAGCTTATCCACAGATGACCACAGAAAAATACGTGTTGGACTTTTCATCAAATTTGCAAATGATTCCCTCATTCTGGATGTTTTACAGAAGGGAAATGGATATGGCCTCAGTCAGTGCATGGCCAAGGAGTTAAGATAAGGACAACTTGTGTTCCGCTTTGCTGCAATAAAAGTTAAGGACATCAGTCATACCCATAAAACTGTAATTATCTGAGTACTTCTCAGCTGATAAACTTTGCTTTGGGATGAATAGATACAATTTATAAGAAGATACAGCTGCATGTACACTGAACCTTTGAACTCTTGAGTCTCTTTTTGTGCGGTTATTTAATTCAGCAGCTTAAAAAGGTCAGCGTATCAAGGTCACTTCCTTGGATGATCTTTGGGGAACACATTAAAGGCAAAAGATACAGGGCTGATTTATATTCGCAGCGTTATTTTATCAAAAGATCTCAGAAATGAAGATCACAAGCTTTCAGCTGCGCTGGATAAAAGCATCTAAATGCCTGGAATGTAAACAGAAAGATAAGAAATAACTGGAAGCAAAACACACTCAAAGTTACTGACCTCTCTCCAGTTGGCTGGTGTTGGTCTCATACTTCTCCATGATCTGTCGGACCTGCTCTCTTTTCAGCGGGGGGTACAGCACCTCGTTTAGTCGGGAGTCTCGCTGCCTGCGATTGATGAAGTCCATGAACTGGTCCAGAGAGATGAACGGCTTCCTCTTGGAGCCACTGGAGCAAAGAGAAAAGTGTACTGAAAAGACTATGTGTGTGGCCACTGAGGTGAATATTGGAAATAATGGAAAATCACAGCATGTGTTTGCGGAAGTGGTGTTTATGTGTCACACACCTTTCCTCAAAGATGCTTTGTATCTCAGGCCGGAGACAGAGGCTGTCGAGAAACTTCTGGAAGGCCTCCCACGTGAAATCATCTGGCTTGAGTCCCTCTGACTGGAAGAGAACAGAGAGGATTGTGTGTCAAGATATGGAGGGAAAGAAAAAGAGGCCTGGTGGTTTCAGAGACACTTTGATCCTGTTAACAGTCAGTCGGCCTCTCAGCAGCCACCTGCCTCCAGCAGCACACTGACATCCAACTTATTCCCATTTTAAGTTTTTAAAAAAACATCAGACATACTGTAAATTCTGTAGGCTGAAGAGAAACATGCTTTCTAAAGCACCAAATAACATTGATGACACTGTCAGTTGTTGCTCAGATCCTCCGCAGTCTTTTCCCACTTTGTGTGTTCTTCTATTAAACCAGCAGGAGGCACCAGAGTACAACAATATGAAGAGAAATGCTGACTGGGCAGTTTGCACAATCTGGTCTCTTATTCGAAAAGAAATGTCTTGTGACTCCAAACTGATTTTTAGGACAGATTGCACAGACTGATAACACACAAGAAACCTTGTTTCACCTACCAAACCACCATCTTGTGGTACCTTACACTGCACATACAAGATTCTGACAATACAATAGATGAAAAGCACATTACTAATATTTTCTCAGCTCAGCTCTCAGTGTTGAAAGAATGAATGAAGCCACGTTTCGTTTTGTTAAATTCAGCTTGCCCAAACTGCAAAGAGTTTTCAGTCTGAGCAAATAATACATTTACATTTACTATAAGAGGCCACAATTTAATGTTAAGTAACACTACATACAATTGATTTGTCAGTGTTTAGGTTGGTTTGGCCAGCTACTTCATTTGGTGTGGCAGAAGCTGGACCCTTCAACCATTACTTTTAGCTAACTATTTCAACTTCCCTGCAGCCAGGTAGCTTAGCTTAGCACAAAGACTGGAGACAGGGGGAAACAGCTAGCCTTTCTCTGCAACAAAATCCACCCACCAGTATCTCTAAAGCTTACTAATAAACATGTTATATCTTGTTTGTTTAATCTGTACAAAAACCAGAACTTAAAAGCTTGTGACTCTTGTTGACAGTTAATTAAAAAGTCATATTTTAGCTACTTTAAGCTACTCTCCTATTGGCTTACAGCTTTTTTTTTTGCCTTCCTTACATTGCAAAGGCATGCAAAGAATGCTATGCAACACCCCAGGGTGAGAGACTGAGCTGCAACTATTATCATGTATCAACCAATACGATAGAAACACATATCATAGTAGCCTTGTGGTCAGTGATTGGTTTGATGATTACCCTGTTATTGACGAGGACACACTGTTCCAGAGCCGTCTCCACTCTCTTTTTATCTGAAAACATCTTGAGAATACTGAAAGACAGAGAGTTTGGAGAGGTAACAGTCACTGTTCAAAACGCTTTTTATCACGACTGAGTCAAACTATTCACCACTCAGAGTTGATTATTCTCAACATAAAACTCAAAGACTGTCAGGAGAGTCTGAAAGGATTAGATTTACAGGGCTGACCAAAAGGGGGTTAAACATCGACAGTGAGCAGCGAGAAACCTGAGGTGAATTAAAGAAGAGACGAGAGAGAAAGTGGAAGAGAGACAGAGAAGAGGAAAGGAAAGAAGAAGTGGAGGGTATTGGCGTTTAAAACTCTGTATAGAGTTTAAAAAGTGGTTGATGTAGGCGTTTCTCACTTCTTCACAGGAATCTTCCCGTCCTGATTCACCTGCAGCTTTAACTTAGTGTACCTGCAACAGACAGAGACCGAGAGAGGCTTTAAATATAACAGTAATAAATACAGTTGCCTCATGTCAAGATAAGACACACGCACAGCTTCTTACGCTTTGAGGAGGAAGGTGTTCCGTGATGCATTCTGGGAAAGTATGTTTGTGGCCAAAGTGAACAGCTCATCTGTCCAAATCTGGAAACACACACACACACAGAGAAGAAAACCGAGTTGATAAAACAGGGTTGTTTGACTTTTCATCTGATGTTAAAACTAAGTGAAACAGTTTCTATATACAACACACACACGCACACACACACACAGAGGAAATAATCCCTCTTTACAACTCCTAAACACGCACATGCACATGCCTCTATGTCAACATCGTAAAGTGTGTAATCAGCATATGGCCTGAGGACAAAGTAGAGGGGGATGGGGAGGAAGGGAGGACGGATGAAAGGAAGGAAGGAAGGAAGAGAAAAGGAAGAAATAATGTATACAAGTATAAGTGGGTAATGTTATGGGATGGTGGTGGTTTCCATGGTTACCTTGGCTGTATCTTCCTGCATAGCCTGGAAGTTGAGGAAGGAGGTGTTGACCAGGTCGTTGCCATGGACGACGGTTACCAGCTTCCCTTCAACGTTGTCACCCTTACCAAAGCCCAGCACCTCCCGCAGCTTCGGGTCCTGACACACACACACACACACACAAAAAAAACATACTTTTATACTTACATGCTGTTTAGGACATTTCATTACATGTGAACATGACACACACAATATATCAACACTGGTTTGATTTGTGCATATGAACTTCACATCCTTCCCGCTCCCTGTCCATCTCTCTGTCTCCTGAGAGCAGTAAATGTGATGCATGTGGTGTAGCACTCTGATCTAATTAACCAAATGACTCCTTCTTCCTTTTTAGACCTCTCTTTCTCCACCAACTCTCTTCAACACTCAGTGTCTCTCTATCAATTAGGCATTCCCTCCATCACTCCCTCTCTATCGCAGTTTCTCTTTCATTTCAATTAAATAAATGGATGACTGTTTGTCAAGAAAAGTACTGCCAACGCACTGCACAGAATGTTCATCGTCATTAAGCTGCAAGCGAGAGTTTAAAGGATCAGTTCAACCAAATTACAACAGCAACCTGTCGTGTCTATGTTGTGAAAGATAATCCACAGACATCAATATCAACAGTTTTCTTTGGAACTACTTGTTACTGAAGAAATAGTCCTCGTAAAACTGACAGTGTGTTCTGTGGATTTTCCAGAGCGACAGGAACACCGCCTCTGGATATAAATGTTGTTGAACTTTTTACAACTGCATCAACAGATTTGTTGGCCGACACGCTGTAAATACAACATCAATATATTATCTTACAAAGCTCGTATGACGAACTTGTTAACAAACAGTTGCTTATTTACACGTCCTGCACCTGCGGAGCAACACTAGCATTCATTTGGAGTCGTGTTTCTGCCCACCTGATGAATGTAAGTCTAATATTCACTGTCTTTTTAGCTGTGGTCTGGTCTCTACCAACTCCTGAGGGAAATATCTGTCTCTTTAGCTGCTAAATGCTCCACTATGTTCACCAGCTAGTCACTAATGTTCCCTGTCTGCTGTTTGGTACTGGGTAGGAAACACACAGTTAGTTTATCAGAGCCTTTTTTGCTGAAAACAGCTGCCTGGCGCGACTTTAAATGACACTGATGAGATGAGAAATGTTTGAACTGTTTACCACTAATACGCAGCTTTATATTAATGTCTCTGTCGGGACAGATCCACGCCCTTACACAATGACTTCCGCGCCAACAGTCACTGGTTATATCATTTCCTGTCTGACAGCCCATCTGTCAGCAAGCTCATTAGTGCTCCGTCACCTTTGCACCATCAGCTGAGAGAGGAAACACACACAGTCGACACACACACACACACATCTTTTGGTGACAGTCGCACTTGAGCATCACATTTCTGGTTGGAGGACAAAGTTAATCAGCAGCAGGAGGTGACAGTCTCTCTCTCTCTCTCTCTCTCTCTCTCACACACACACACACAAATGCACAAACACTTTACCAACCTTTGGTTGTTTGGCGTACTTCCCTGTTCTGGTGTCCCTGATGGTGCTCATGTCCAGAATCTCCACCTCCTAAAAGAGAGACAGATGTCAGTCAATCTCGATGAGTATAAGAGTGTGTGCAGGACACTAGCATTAATAATTGATACCTATGTGAATATATTATTTTGGTGTATCATTCAGTATCACTGTTGAAAATCAGGGAAAGAGGAAACAGTGAGATTAGTTGTGGTGCTTTGTACACCATCATTTTTGCCATTTAGCGATGTTGTTCTAGGGATGACAATGTCGATCGGTTGCTCGATCCACCACTTTGGTCCTGACTGAAATATCACAATAACTGTTGGACGGTTTGCCACAAAATGTTGTGTACAGACATTCATGCCCCCTTCAGAAAGAACTGCAATCACTTTGGTGATCCCTTACCTTCCCATACATCACCATCATTAGTTGAAAGTTTTACAAAATGCCAACAAAACTAAAGACATTCCCATCAGCCTCAGCTGTACTTTGTGTTTAGTGCTAATTGTCATTGTGAGCATGTTGATGATGATGTTAGCTGTGCTCTGAGCTAAATGCTATGTCTAGGTACAGCCTCACGGAGCCATTAGCATTGCTGTAGATTCTCAGTCTTGTCCTGAATCTTTTGGAATGAGACACAGATTAAAGCAGCGGTTCCTGTGGACAAAGGTGGTAGTGTTTCACCTAACGTTAGGTTACATGTTCTCTGGGAGGAGAGTGGGCGGCAGCTCCAGAGACAGACCTTCGGTTAGCGGCTGAAGCAACTGGAATTCAGCCACAGCAAACCCCGTTTCGTCTGATGTCGCGGAAAAATCCAACCCGGTGGCAGGTATTAAGAATAACTATTAGAAACTAATAGAAATAGCCAATCTTCTTGCTGTTGGTCTTGTTTGCTT
Source organism: Oplegnathus fasciatus (assembly GCA_003416845.1). Classification (NCBI taxonomy): domain Eukaryota; kingdom Metazoa; phylum Chordata; class Actinopteri; order Centrarchiformes; family Oplegnathidae; genus Oplegnathus; species Oplegnathus fasciatus. The sequence goes on from NTHP01000031.1 coordinate 644,133, forward strand.
ATGTAGGTCATATAGAGGCATCTGTATTAAACTGAGACTGTTACATAACCTGTTAAAAACTGTGCTTTCAAGTTGGTAGCCGTTTCCTTCAGTTCAAACTTCAAATGATTAATGAAACGTTTACAAAACAAGTGAACAGGAAATGCACTTTAACCGGTAATAGGGGCAACTATGTTTATGCGCCATGGTGGCGTGACACTTCGGTTTAATATACATTATTTTCTGCTGTTTGCCATTAATGTAAGAAGCAGCAAGCAGAAATCCTGATGGAACTAAAGTGTGTTTTTGGATGTATGGGGAAAAGAAGAAAAACCTGAAAAAAGGTCTGCGTGAGAAATTAATTCCTCAGGCTAAAAGCTTATGGTCTATCTGGGCTTTCTCCTCCTTCCATTAAATCCACTTTTATCTTTTTATCACACTCCCCTGCTTCTCTAGACATAAAACACAACCACTGACATATGAACCCTGTGTGTGTTTGTGTGAGACAGTGGAAAACAGAGAGACAGAGAGAAATAGGTGATATTTAGAGAGACCTTTTGGAGAACTCTACACACACACACACACACACACACACATATCTTAGACATATCTCTGGAGTGGATTTGCATGCCTGATGCTGCGAAACAAATACACGCGTATGCATGCACACACACGCAAACCCGCAAAACACACACAGATAGGATAGGGGGAAAAAAGAGTTGTACTACATAACAGCAAGCAAAGATAGTGTGGTCTGGAAGTGAAGTCGAAGCAAGAGGAGAAAATGGGAGGGATGGACAAGAGGAGGCGAGTGTGGTCGTAAACCCGGCCATAAACACAGAGGAGGGCGCACTGTAAATATTTGTTTAGCCCTGCACTCATTCCCCAAACTTGTTGACTTCATTTTGACTTCATCTATGTCGCTCATCTCACATCTTCTTTTTCCCCATCATCTTTCTCTCCATATCTGTGTAGCTTTGCTGTGGCATTTAGTGCATTTTTAGGACTTAATTTACTTCTTTCCCTCTATCCTAACATGTTTCATTAATAAAAAAACATCAAATGTTTATGTCTCTCTTCCTGTTATTCCTTGTCTGAATCTGTGGCTGTTTGTCAAGTTTGTCAAACGTCTCCTTGCCCTTGTTCTATCCATGTTCTGCCCAGATTTCCTTTCCAAATATAACAACAAAGACAAACTCATAAAGTCTCTATCCTCGGCTTAAGTATTGAAACTCATGTCTTCCCTGTTCCTTCGTTACTTCACTCTAGCTGTGATGTCATTGCCCTGCCGGCTGTCCGCTCCCCTGGGATTGGCCACGAGTAATAAAGGTCAGAAGTGTTGGACCAATTGGATTAAACTCTGTCTCAAACTTTGTCCTCTGATTGGCCTGTGGAGAATAACTTACTTCCTGGGGGAATCAACCGCTTCTGGGTCTGTAGGACACACACACATAGACATACGTGCGCGCACACACACACACTCACACACACCTCCTCTCCCACAGGCCGTGGTTTCATTCTGCCATTGCCATGGTGACTCCTTGGAGACCACAGTAATGAGACTACAACTTTGACTGCCGCCCGTGTGTGTGTGTGTGTATGTCTTTGACAGTTAACATTTTCTCACTGGCTAGTAATGTAAAAACACACACACTCAACCACACACAGTCGCAGCAATATACAGACAGGCATATCCTCGACAAGCAGGTCCCAACTTGTGAAACATCCTGACCTGTTGAGCAAGACAGGGTGTATGTGAGTGTGTGTGTGTAGGTGTGTGCATGTGGAAAAGTCTTGTAAGTCGGCGCACATTAGACACATGTGACACACGAGCGTGAGCAATTCTCCATGAGCGAATCTTCGCTCAAGACGAGTACAAATGTGTCAGCATGTGATCAGAAAAGCGTGTGAATGTGAAGTGAAATGTGTGTGTTTTTGCACATAAAATGTGTGTCTGAGTGCACGGCGTGGTGTGTGCGTGTACGTGTGAAGGTCGGTCATCTCTGAGAGCACATTCCTAACATATTCCGGCCTTCTGCTCAGTTAGCGTGTGTGTGTATCTGTGTGCTTCAGTGTGTAATATTTAGCTAGTCGTGGCAGCTGTAGCGCTCCATTCATCTCACAGTGCTAAGCCCAAACACAGCTCACTCCATTCATCACTGCAGGCTCATTATTGCTCCAAATTAGAGTTTTCCAGGAGCCCTGTTGTGATAAAGTGCTATAATTTACATTAATTTACTGGTTTTGGTGGACTGAAGAACTTTCCCTTAGCCTGTCTCATGTGTATTTCCTACATTTCCCAGAAAGCACTCCCTTACCACTTCCTGAGAGCGTTGTGAACTTGGTGCACTCAGCTGTTGTTATTACATGGGCTGGTAACTGAAAGTGTTTCTAGTTGAGAAAAACTGTGTGGCACCCAAACAAAGCATGTGCTGCTGCAATGCAGCCTGGTCTATTGAGTCCAGAAGAAGCTCATCCTCCCTTTCTGGTTCTAAGGAAGCGAAACCAACGCCATTACTGTTTATGTTTTAGGTTGGATTATTTTTTTCCTGCTATCAAGAAAGGAGGGTGGTTCTGTCCAACCGAAAACCAAAAGGTTTCCTTCCTCCAAGAAGTCACGGCACCTTTCCAAGAAATAGTTCAGCACATAACCTCCCCATAAAACCGTAACGTGAAGTTTTTACACTTCAGTGTTTGTATGGATTCAATAAACAATATAACATGTTACTTAGTGAGCTTTAGAGGTGCTGCTAGGCGGATTTTGTTACTTTTGGACAAAGCCAGGTTCGCTGTTTGCCTCTGTTGCCAGTCTTTATGTTAAGCTTACTGGCCGCTAGCTGTAGCTTTATATTTATCGGACAGATATGACAGTGGTATTGATCTTCTCATCTAACTCTCTGCAAGAGAGCAAATCAGTGTATTTCTAAAAATGTTGCACTACTTCTTTAAATGAAATCATCTTTCACAGCATCCTCAGGGGTAATCTTTTGGGCTGTGCTGCGGTTGCATGCACAAGTGGTTTTGATGCAACAATAGTTATTAGGTCAGTCTATATTTAGTCAACACAAGTACAGTAAATGTTGCTTTGATTAGGCCCTTGTTCACTTACTCCTTTCCTTCCTTCATTTCTTTGATTGACTTTTCACTTCCCTTCCTCCCTCCTGTCCTGCCACTCTCCTCCATTCATTTTCTTCAGATTAGAAAAACATGAAAGGGCAACTAAACAATCAAGAGAGCGCCACTCCTTTCCTGTGACGCGCCTGCGTGTGTGTTTGAAAGATCACCACGGCTAAATATGTCTCGAGTGACCAATCGCAGCTCCTATCAAGTGGCACATGGTGACGGCATATAGGAAACTGATCCTCCTGAACGCACACACACACATACATACACACCAACACGCACAGTGCCAGGACAGCATGCGTCTCCACCCTTGACCGCTTGGCTGCGAACCAACTGGCCAATCAGTGCAGAGGAGAGGAGAGGAGAGGAGGTGAGAGGAGAGGAGAAGTAGTCTTGACAGAAGAAGACTTTAAAGGACATAGAAACATTGGAAAAGTAGAACAAAGAGACCTCTTCTGTTTTATGGTGGCGATGGGAGAGTTGGCAAGGTGTTTAGAGAAAGAGAAGGAGGGGGTCATTTAATACTCCTGTGAAGCATGGGACATCTCTATAACTCTCTGTGTCACCTCGTAATATCTCCTCTGTGTATATCAATGAGATCGCTCCCTTTTCTACCCCTTCTCCACTATCGCTCCCTCCTTATTCTGTTTATCTCTCTCCCGCTCTTTGTCTTTCCTCCTCACTTAGTTGTTTCATATTTCTGCGGTCTGGAGAGGGCGAAAATGAAGGGAGAGTAAACATTTTAGCCACTTAGCTGACAGACTGATCCGGATTTGTAATCAGTGAAATATTACAGGAAAGAAGAAGAAGAAGAAGAAGTGCTGAAAAGATGGAGAGAGAGAAAAAAGAAACGATAAAACATGAAAGTGAAATGAAGTCTGTCCAAATGTAAGAAAAGGAAGGAAAAACATCATCATTTATGAGAGGAAAAGCGAAAACAAGTTGAACATCAATAAAATGAACACACACATAAACAACATAGTCATACCAAATGTCTCAGAGCGCAAATAAATACAGGCAGAACTGGGCTGAACACACGCACACAAAAACTCACACAAAACAAAAATAGTTGCAGTAATCATAAATCTTTCACATAACACAAACACACATAGATCAGTGGGGGGTGAACTTACAACACAAACCCGCATGTGCAGCTGCCCACAGCCCACACACACACACACACACATACACACACACACAGGAAGACAAAACATGAAAAGCAGACAGAGAAGGAAAAACGTAGAGTTGTATGTGTGAGTGTGTGTAGTTTAAAGGGATAGTTCAACACTCAGCAGATGAAAAATGCTTGTTCACTTTCTGGCCAGGAGTTTGATGACAAGTTCAATATCAATCTGTCCACTAAATATGAAGCTAGAGCTGGAAAGCAATTAGCTAATTAGCTTAGCATAAACTGTGCCACACAAACACACACACAGGCACGCAGACAACCACACAAATGCTGTGTGCGTGTGCTACAAACTTGCTTACAGCCAACATCTGTACACGGTCTGTACAATCGGTGCATTGCCTGGTGAAAAACGCGAGGCAATGACTTCCTAGGTTCATGTTGTTAGCCAGGCTAGCTGCGTTCCCCTGTTTGCAGTCTTTATGCTAAGCTAAGCTAACCGTTTTCTGACGGTAGCTTCACATTTAGCGCACAGATATGAGAATGTTATCAATCTTCTAACTATTTTTTAAAAGGATATTTCCAGTTTAGCACAAGTCCTGTCTTATTTTTGTACTTTTTGACATCATTTCAGTTATGACAACATTGTACTCCCCAAAGTAAGAGCCAACATCTGGAAACATGTTAACATTGCTACAACAAAGTCCAGCGGAGCAAGAAATGAGAGTAGGCAGGTTGTAAACAAGCCCACAGTTTAGCCACATTATCTAAACTATTTTATTTAACAGAAAATGTGTGCACATGAAAGCTGGTAATAATCTGTCTGTGAACTGTTTTGAACAGACAGTTTCAGTAAATATTTTATTCATTTGTTTTCTCCTCCAAATAAATGAAGCTAACCTGGCAGTCTGATTAAAACCAGTATGATAAACTGACTGCTTGTGTTAGTGATGTCTCATCATTCCACATTCGCAATTGATTTGGTGTAAGTACAGTGTTATTAACGGTAGACATGATGCATATGAAAATAAGTACGTGCAAATTGTAATAAACCAGAATTATCCTTTAAAGTTGAATTTCTAAGCCGCTCATACACACAATGTGGCAGTTTCATCAGCCAAGCAGACACAGACACAGATACAGAAACACACACATTTTGGAGGAAGCGTCTGCTTAGACAATGGATTCGATACCGTGCAGTGTCTCACTTCTTCATATAGTGAAGAACTGAATGTCCATGCTTTATGTGTGTATGTGTGTATGTGTGTGTACGTGTGTGCTTGGGGGGGGGGGTGTGAAAATGCCATGTGCACCAACAGATAATGTCAACAGAAAATAACACATGTGACCGAGTGAAGTAAGACACAGAAACAAGAAGAGACGAGAAAGAGGGAGGAAGCTGTCACATTATCGACTGACACACTCAACTTCCCCTGCCAACTGCTCACTGGATGTGTGTGCGAAAGAATGAAGAATGACCTCCTGAGCGTGTGTGTGTGTGTGTGTGTGTGTGTGTGTGTGTGTGTGT
>NTHP01000031.1:653186-695226 GCA_003416845.1 Oplegnathus fasciatus
ACACACACACACACACACACAGCAGGATTAGCAGGAGGGCGCAGGCATATGTTGTAACAAATGTGTGGATTTGGGATGTGCATGTTGATCTTGTGCAACCCTCAGCCACTGGCATGCACTTTGCGTTCAGCTTTTAGCCGCAGCCAAACTTGACCCACCAACCAGCACTGAGGATGTACTGGGGGAATTGGTTTCCAAACTGGGTACCATGGAAGTCACTGACAGCAGGTCTCAAACACAGGGAATAATAGACTTTTCCCTGTTTTGTTTTTAAAGATGAACACAATAAGAGACTGTATGTTGATGTCTACAACGACAGAGTTTTTCCTGGACAGGCAGGCATTAAAAAACTATTTTATGCAGGGAACTCTGCTACAACTCCTTTATCAAATGGGTTTCTGTCGTCTATTCTGGACTCGCATGAACAGTTTCAAAGTTTGGAAAGTAATAAAATATGTACTGTTTAATTAAAGCGACCACTTGGAACAAACCCGCTTTTGGAAGGCATGAATTAGCAGCATATGAGTATATCTCTCCAAGGTGCTACATCAAACACTATCAACCATGTTACACTAACAGTTGGCGAGGCCTGTATGTTATGTTATGGAGTCCTGCTGTCATTACTTTTAAATATTTTTATAAAATTCGACCCCTGTGTACCCTTCTAGATTTATGCCTGCAGAACACCCAGGGGATAAGAACTAATATAAATCACAAGAGCATAGCTGCACCTCAGTTAGAGGACAAATGTGTTACTGATCATGTTAATGACAACTTTATCTCAAAGTGCAAATAGTGGAGAGACGGACAGAAAGAACGGAAGGACAGTGAGTGAGTGAAAGGGAAAGAAAAACAGTGCAGACTGCTGCATGGCGGGGTGTGTCTCCCTCGTTTCACTGCCAAGCCACTGTGTGTATGTGTGTGTGCGTCTGTCAGCGACAGTTGGTTGTTATCGCCACTGACTCAAGCATTATGGGAAATTCTGGGCTCCGAGTACACACATACACACAGACACACACACACGTCAGAGGTCTTGTAAGCCGAACCTCTGAACATTACACAAAGATGGAGAGAGGGAGATAAAGGGGAGGAAAGGATAAAGGCAGGGGGGAGAGGAAGAAAGAGAGATGTCAAAGATTATTATAGAAGGATGGAGGAAGAAAATATCAGGCACAGCTGACCGGTCGAGCAGGAAGAATACTGTTCTCAAGAAAAGGAGGGTGAACGCCGTTCCAAAGTGAAGGCGTCAAGGAAGAGACAGAAACTAATGAAACGCTGGAAAAAAAAGAGAGAAAAGTATAGAGTTATTTAAAGGAAAATGTTAAACAAAGTGAGGCCGAAGAAGAAGGTGACACGAAACAGATGGAGACAAGTGAACAGAAAGAAAAAGAGATGGAGGGTGAGATGAGGAGGAATACCTGGAGAAAAGGTGAAAGGACACATATTCAGATGGATATATACAAAAAGGAGGAAGAAAGGGAATGAGATAAACCAGATTTAAAAAAGGGGAAACGTTATAAAACAAGTCTGAAAGAAAAGGTGAGACGGAGGAGGCAGGTGATCCAAATAAAGTCAGGGAGGAATAAAAAGAGACTAATGATGGATGATGGATGATGGATGGAGCAGGAGAAAAAGGCCAGAACGGGCTTTTCTCCGGGCTGCGTGTAGGGGAACATGCACGGGGGGTTGTTCAGAGATGTTCGCGTGGCTGTTTCCTTCTTTAAGCTGGCACATAACTCTTTGTTTACTGTGAATGTGCCCGTCCTCAATAAAATGCAATGTCAGTGCTGCCTGCTTCTCACCTTGATAAAGAAAGTTGTATCTCTCACCTCAAGTTGAGCATTGTTAAGAAAGTTCTGGTGACATTTTTGGGTTACAGACTTTTGGAGATCCTTGCATGTCTCTGCTGAGATTCTAAAAATGACTTCAGTGAGGGCAATCTAGTTCCTCTCACTGACCATGGGTACCCTGAGTTTCACAAAGGAGGTATAATACATCCTGATCACCTCAGAATAGAGAGAATCCTTAAATAAAAGCTGAACGTCTTTAATCGAAACTATATCTATAGTAATAAAAGCAGAGCAGCAAAAATAAAAACTGCACTGGAGATCAAATATTTTCGGTACCTCTATTCAGAGAAATGGGTTCCAGCCAGAATACCCTTGTCATCTGTGTAAAAGCGTATTAACTGTTCTCATTAATAATAGCTGGATATCTGTGTTGCCGTGTCCTCTTTCTTTTCAGCACTGGTCCGAAATCTCCAGGGGAGCCACAACGCTGAATTAAAGCTTCACTCTGGAATCACTGATCACTACCCATTGACTTTGAAGCAGGACTTATTCTGTAAAGCCACAGTCCATTTGCATTCAGGTGCTTATTTTCATCTTTGAACAGTGCACAGAACTTTCATTAGACCAAAGGGGGGCTTGTCCAGATCTTCTGAGCCAGGTTTAAACCTGCGTCATCGTAGAAACTTAATACACCGAAAAGTTGAAGAAACAGACGTCACAGCAGCGGCCACACAGTTTGATGGACAAGTGATCTCTGGGAAGTACAGTTCAAAAACACCACAGTCATAACTGAAAAAATATATTTACAAAAAAAGCAGCAATATACAACTTTTTGGACATTCAAATAACAGAAACGGACCACCATTATTAGTCACTGCCAGTCTCTGACTCTGTTTCTACAAGTCTAAATACCAACATTTCCCTGGGATTGGCCTTGGTGGTCTGCATGCTTTGAGGCATATTTCATTTTTTGTGGCCGTGCCCAACAGCAAGATGCATTCCCGCTACTGAAGTAAGAACAGTGGCCACAACCCAGCTCAGTCACGCCAGCAGCAACAAAGATGAAAAGCAGTAAGTAAGTACGTAATGAAAGAAAAGCCAAACATTGCGGCTCATAAGGCAAATGAGGTGGCACTGGCCCTGCTTTTTCCTAGCATTTCCAGGGAGGCAGCCGGAAGTTGCCTTGACTTAGCACTTATTGTAGTTTCAAGATAAAATCTTACACGGCAGTATGAAAATGAATCATTTGCATGGTGGATTCAAGTAAGCAAACATATCACAGTCAGTTTAAGAGAAAGGTGGACCTACGTGAAGCCTAGATATCTGTAATCACACTCACAAGGGTTTAGAAAAGGCTGATCTGCCTCCTAGTCTCTCTCTATTTCCATCTCCTGTTCTCTTTTTACCCATACCACATGTGATGTAACAAACTCATGTCTCATGCGTGTCTTTACAATACTAAAAGTAACCCATCATTGCACAGGAAAAGTGTGTGTTGCACATCTACAGTATGGTCAAAGTTGAAACAGGAAGTCTGTCTATAAATTGTGATGGATGTTTACAAAGGAAATTTGGGTTAAAAATTGAATCTTTCACTTCTCTTCCAAATAAGTTTGGAGCAAAGTCACCGCATTCCCAAATACAATGCAGGCCGTCACTTTTTCTTCAAATTTTTAACTGCAGTTTGAATGTGGAGAAAAAACAAATAATATTTCAAAAGAAAGGAAGAGTGGCGCTCGTAGAGAGCACTGACCATTTGACCCATTACATGCCCTGTTGCCCTAAACAAGATGACAAGTGACAAGTAACCATAGATGGGGAAATCATGAATAAAAAGGTATGCTGTTTGCTGACTTTGTAAAATGCAGCTGCTTTACAGTTACATTAGCTAGTGAGCCAGTAGAGGTACCATGAATGAACAGAACAATGTTAATTCTACAATTCAGGGCTACATGGGTTGTGTTTGAACTAAATTGAGCAAATTACATCAAATTAGATTTTTTTTTAAATAACAATACTGCCGATAGGAATATGGCCAAAGCTACAAGTAGGTAATCACAAGAGTGAGCCTGACTCACCTACTACAGAACCAGGCAGGGTTTGAATATCACCTTTAAGTATGAGTGATGACTATGTTCTTTTTCCTTCTTTATTTAACGATATATTTATTCTGTCTATGGCCAGCTCACAGCCTCTCTACAACTGATGTGACATCCAAACGACCTCTGGTTTCAAGGTGTGTGTCTTTATAAAACTGTCACCGTGTGGAGCGGCTTCATCGTAAGGATGAAAAGATTTAATGACGGACGATCCCACTCTTTGCGGTATTGAGATAATAGGCCATTTGTCGCCTAAGGTGTAACTGTGACACTGTTTAGCACACACACATACGCGAGCGCGCGCACATGTGCAGACACACGCACAAGCAAGACATCAGGATAAAATGAGTATTTAAAGCATCTGTCTGTTATGTGAGTGCGTGAACACATGCTGACACACGTGCAGACAGACAGGATGACGTGTGCTCTGGCCCAGATATGTACACACACACACACACACACGTTCACACACACTTGCACTGCACACACACTCCAAAACATGCAGACACAACGCAGTGATAATATTGGCTATCAACAGGTCATTCCGAACATGCCTGTTGGATAAATAGACAGCCAGAAATAAAAAGAGGGGACAGTGTGTGTGAGAGGGGAGAAGGAGAAAAACATAGAGAGAGAGAGATTTGGGTGGGAGGTGTGGTTGAGTTAATTGAGCTGCTCTGAAATGTCATCTGATCCAAGAGGCCTCACAAAATGTTCTGACCAGGCCAGATCACACAGATATATTTATTTATTTATTTATTTATTTATTTATGCACACACACATGTAGTAGATGGACAGATGAATGGAAGAATAACAGCAACATAAGAGAGGTAGAGAGGAGACAGAGGAGGAAACAAATAGCAGAGATGGAAGACAAAAACACAAAGAGGTTGCTGTGTGTGTGTAATTTGTTTATGGAAATGGTTTACAAATTTCTCAAGATTAATATAATCATAATGTGATATCAAAATGAATATTAAAGTAAAACACCTTTCATACATCTGCACTATACAACCAAATTTCAAACCCCTACATCCTGCTGACTCACTGCCTATTGCTTCTGTCTAATTATGTCAGCTAAATGCCCAAAATCCAATATAACTAAACTAATGGCTTAAGCACAGCCACCAAAGATATGGAGGGGAGGGTGGTTGTTGGGAAGTACAGGATGGATGGAGTGAAAGAGATGGAGGACTAAAAGGATGAAGACCACAAAAACATCAGGGAGAAGGAGGAACAAGGGAAAGAGGAGGCAAACAAGGCCGGGACAAATTGATGAAACCCATTTTGGCCCAACTAATGGACTGGATAAAACCACAATAGGAGACAAAGAGACACAAAGAGAGAGGAGGAAGACACAACAGTTTAGAAAGACGGCCGAAACAGCTGGGAGAAGGAGTGTAGCTATGAAGCAGAGCTAAGTAAACAAATAACAAGTGTAACATCCATATCGGCACTCATGCTGGTGCATTAAAATCCATTGTGGTCTGCTTTAGAGTGGCCCATTTGATCGTGTCTGTTTTTGTGAGATGGGCAACAGTCCATTTGGCCTACTTTGAGATCAACCGGTGTGTGTATGCGTGTGTGGGTGTGTATGTGTGTGTGTGTGTCTCACCAGGTTGGACCCTCCAGTCCAGTAGAGAAAGAATCCATCTGGGTCAACTTTCAGGGTTACCAGGGTGGGGGGCCCGCTGTTGGGCTCCTAGACGACAACAGAAATAAGAGATGTTAGAGGGATGAACACACATAATATCCACCTCTCCCTCAAACACACACACACACACACACACACACACACGGTTGCAAGTAGAGAGAAAGCGAGCCCAATTTTATAACTGGTAGCCAGCGTACTTAAAGCTCTTAAATGATAATTCAGGTTTATTACAACTTGGGTCTTATTTTCATAGTTTTGATCATCAGTTCTATTGGCTGTGATAACATTGTCCTATCCAAAATAATTGCTGACATCTGGGAACATGGCAACATTGTTACAATGACGTCTGACAAACTAACCCTAAAACACACATGACCAGACAGGTTTAGTCCTATTATCTAAACTGCTTTATGTAAAGGTATAACTGAAAGTGAGCACACCTGAAATGTCACTATAATCCCTCATTGCATTCACAGGAAAACTGCGTGCACACAACTGCAAAGTACAGTAGGTCAAAATCAAGCCAGGAAATCAGTGTGTAAATTGTGTTTACAACGGAGAGTTTGGGTAAAAATGTTATCATTTGTATTGTTTGCATACGTTTGGCTAAAACTAGTCTGATCTTCTGACAGCTCATATTTCTCCACCAGTCTGACTACTACTTTTTTTCTAGCAATATGGGGTTGTCACATTTCATTCAAATTCAAACTCCCATTCAACCGTGAGAGAAAAAAATCAATCTGTAATCATCTGTTGGAATTCATTCAGGCCATGCCTTGTACTCCAGCAGAAGGTGTTCCTAAAAAGCACCGTCCACCTGATACGCTGCACACCCTGTTGCCCTGTTAGTAAACAAGGCTATTGCTGTTCTCTTCACTAATGCTAAATGGAGAAAACTGCCGTGCTGAATAGATAAGCAAGACACCAAACCATCTGAGAAGTAATGTGAGGAATTTTGGATAAAGTAATGTTTGCTGACTTTGTCAAATGCAGCTGCTTTCCAGTTTCATTAGCTTGCCACTCAGTGAGGCAGCGGAGGGGCTGCGAGGGAACAGAAGAATGTTAATTCTACAGTGCAGAAGTGCTGGTAGACATATTTTGCGGGTTCGTTTGAATTTGTTCTAATTTGATTTTTTGGGGAATATTGTTTATATATAAGTATATAAGTTATGAAAATAAGACCCAGGTTGTATGAAACCATGATTTCGTTTAAAAACTGAATCCCTCGGCCAGTGTTTCTGAAAACTACAGATTGGACTCCTAAATGGGTCGTGGGCTCGTTTTCTGCTTGCTCACCTTGTATAATTAAATTTAAAATTAAATGTAGACTTCTTGTCAAGTGAAGCCGGCTCCTTGAGGGGCCCTGGAAAGGCACAGATCCATTTTTTTCCCCAAGCTGTATTTAACTGAACCTCTGGTGTAAAACAAGACTCACAGCAACATATAAAGGACTGTGTGATATGAAATAAGCCGTGTATGGCAGCAGTGGCTATACCTGCTGTTTTATGGTGCCTTGCCATTATGGGATTGTAGACAGACAGAAAGACAGACAGGGATATAGTGAGATTGTGTGCACGTGTCGTGCAACAGCTGTTTTGATGCTGGAAACAACACAGTTTGGCCAGCACGAAGATCTCATTCATGTGCATCAACATGTCATTAGCGTCATCATTATGGGGTCATACGCAAGATACCATGACCGCACACGTACACATACACACACACAGCTACTGGCTCTGTAATTACAATGGTAAGCGGCTGTACTCTGGTCCAGCAGACAACCATAACATCCAGACATCCTGGGAAACAAGGATGATGATCCAGACTGTTTGTTATTACAGTGACAGATGACTCATGCACACATGTCATCATGAGCATCAATATCAGCATCATCATCACCGTCAGATGGGAAAAGAGAGAAAGATCTGCCTGGCAACCCACAGAAAACTTTCCACCAACGCACTATCAGGAAATACAGTAAGTTTACAAAGCGCACAAACAACTAACCACTGACCACACACAAACGGTATTTTCTAATGTGGGTAGAGCAAATGAAATTACTACTGTAGGATTTTGACAAAGCTGATATATAGATGGTCATAGTTTCATGTTTAACACATAAATGTACAAATATGGACTGAACAGTTGAAGGTTGAATATTCATTCAAGACTGAATGAATTCAAATTATGCATAACAAATGCGAGCTAGCATAATATAATTGATGCAAATCAATTTCTCAATGATGTAAATGAAGTGGGACACTGAAGACAAGCAAATTACCCAATGTTACATTATTACTTTATAGGACACTATATAGGACTCTTTTACTCATGTATACTTACAATAATAATGCTTGCCTTGAATGGGGTAGATTGTAAAACAGGTATAAAGCAGGCACAGAAGAAGCAGTTAATAACTGCATCCCTCAATTAATACATAGATTTTAGGGAGACAGTACAAATTATTCTTTTATAGTTGTATAAGCTAATGATTCACCGTACACCATATGAAAAAATGTCAAGAGGAAAGGTAATCTAGCAGAAAACGATTATAAAACCTACAAAACTCTTAAATTATATTTGATAAATGAATGAATAACTTGCGCAGGCACAGTAATAGGTTTTAAAGGAATCGTTTGACATTTGGGGGAAATATGCTTATTCGCTTTCTTGCTGAGAGTTGGATGAAAAGATACCAGTCTCATATCTTAATATGAAGCTGTAGCCAGGCTTCCTTAAATGTTGCACTATTCCTTAAAGAAGTCTCCTTAGTTTTAACTTTTGTCCCATTAGCAGAAAATGTACAGTTGTAGTACATTTTAAGCTGAACGTACCTTGAGTTTAGGCTCCAAGGTCGGCTAACGGAGAAGGATTAGCAGGAGAGGTAGATGTTTGGATTGGGACAGAGGGAACGGAAAGAACAGAAAGAGCGTTTGAGAAAGAGAAAGATGGGAAGGAAGATGGATAGGAGTGGGGTTAGAAGAAAGGGTGAAGGTGGAAAAAGAAAAAGAAACCAAAAAAAAGGTCAGGAGTAGAAGAAGAGAGCATGAAATCAGTCCAGTCACATCATGAGACCTTAATAAGCAATGGTAAATTTAGTCTTTTTAAAGTGGGCATCGCTAACTTAGAGTGAGGTGATTATGAGACTACTTTCAAACAACAAGGCGCTTCACTCTGTAGCACCAACCAACTGTGAAGGGAGATTTGCTGCTATGCTTTCATATGAATCCCAGTTACAGAACGACAGCTTAACTTTGAGTTCAAATGCGAACCCGACTCCGCCCTATAAATCATCAAACATGTGACGTGTGTTTACTCACTGGAACCAGTGGAAAGCTGCACAACTCCAATTTCACACTGTGATTACCATCTTAAGGCTGTGACCTGATGTCAGATGCTCTTTTAAGCCGCTGTCAACGCCGAACAGTAATTTAACTTGCAGTGAAGGCTCAGCTTGCATATCTGCAGCCATAATGGCTTATGTTCGTTTATCTTTTGCCTGCCAGGTTTGATTTTCTGAGAGAACAGAACGTGAATACAATACAAGCTGCAAACAGTCAGTTTGGAAGGTTCAGATGTTCCCACAGCTAAAGTGCTGAAAACAAAACCGACGTCCATCCTTATTAGCAGAGACAACAGTGCTTTCTATTGAATGCACGCACTGCAAATCATTTGCAAATCAAAATGCCTGGCTTGGGCGAAGGAGGCAAATGAGGCTATTGTTAAACATTCCAGGTACTCTTTGTTGCAGCTGCTCAACACACAAAAAACTGAATCCACATGCCACGTGCATGCTCCTCTGACAAATTTAACTTTAATCCATTTTAGAAAGTGCTCCACTCCATTTAAAAAGTCAGACAGACTGAAGATTTTTTTTCCCAAACTAGCCAGTTTCCATTCAACTTCACTGACTTTAAGATGACAGCTTGTAAGTGGAACAGTATGAGCAACCTCACATTACATTTTTACAGCTGTTTCATGCTCCATCACCCCTGCTAGGCCACATCATAATGTAGAGAAAAAAAAGATCTTTACAATGTTGCATGAATACATTGTGGAAGGCGTTGTTATTTTGCAGCAAACAAGTCTTATTTGTTAAGCAGAGTATATGGCGCCCACACATACGCTCGTACAGTGTAAACAAGCTATAGCATGGCTGCTGTGTACAGTAAGGGCAGCAGTAGATTCAACAGAGGAACAGAGAACGAGGGAGAGAAAAGCATCCACCAAGGTCATGAGGTGACAGAAATATCGCTTTCACACATATAAACCTCTCCGTTAACTGTGTGATAATAAATATATCTTCAGCCTCAGCTTGACCCATTTGTACTACACGTTTGGTCATGGGTAAATACCATCTCAGAGCACTTAAACTTACACTGCTGTATCACTGGACTGCAGCCAATCTAAAATTGCCCGCCACAATATTTAAGACTCACAGGAGATCGAAGCCACCGCATATATCTTGTTGTGATAGTGTGATAGTATTACTTTAATAGTTCAAATGCTGCACTCGTAACAGAAACCTCCGTCTTCACTCTTTAATATCAACAGAGCGGCGGACATTCCTCAGTGTCCGCACATGAAGAAAATTAAACTCCGTTGTCTCTACCTTGCACCTTATTCCCACAGCAGTTTTTTCATTTTATATCACACATTATATTCCATATAAACCCCCCATTAAAAAATAGAGTGTCGTCATAGCACTGGCTATTATTGGTATAATACGGTGGCCAGTTTTGGCTTGGTTTGGGTGTGTACTGATCCAAATTGCGCTGAAAATGGCCCAAAACAAGTCAGCACAGGGAAGTACAATGGTAGGTTTTATATACAAAGTGTTACAGTTGCCCACCTTGAGTATTGAAATGGCCTCTGCGGAAATGAGGCCAATAAGGTGTCTCCTTCTCTTTTTTCCTCATTTTGTTTATTTGGTCTACACATTAAATGGTGTATCTCAACCGTTCCACAACAGGCTCAGTTTATATAATTCTCTTTCTTCTTCTCTCTACCTTCATTTGCCTTTATTCTCACTTAACTATACTTCGACTGCCGTATACATCCAGGGTCAATATACACTTTGCAGTAGATGGGGAATTCCACACAAACACACATGTACACATTTACCCAGAGGAATGTGATCTATAGGCTCATGTGACCAGTAATATAACAACATCTCCCATATAGCTTTCAAGCCACACAGGCAGGAGGCTGAACACACACGCCATTGTGGTCAAGATATATTTGCATGTTATGCCTGCTGAGTTTTACATACCTGGCAGTTGCTTTCTAGTGCTGCCCTTCACCATGACACACACATCTGTTACACTCCTCTCGTTTCTTTCATAACTCAGCCGCTCTTTCAACCTCTCCATGTGCGTTCACAAAGTCACTCACTCAACTCTTTCATTCAGTTATTTCTGATCATGGATAAATCGTTGAAATCAAGCAAAAATGTCAAACGTTCTCTGCTCTGCGGCCACAAAAATGTGAGGATTTTCTGCTTTCCCTTGTTTTATATCATTATAAATTAAATATCTTTGGGTTTTGGGACGTTGGTTGGATAAAAAAAGTAAGTTGAAGACGTCACCAAAGTTGTAATGGGCATTTTTTCACTATTTTCTAACACTTCATAGACCAAAAGATTAATCAAAATAACCCACAGGTTAATGCTGATGAAAATAGTCATTCATTTATTGTCTTTATCCACATCTTCTTGTTCAAGATTCATTGTAACTGCTCTGTAAAAAGCATGTTTCAAAAAACAAAAGGTCACCTCAGTTTCCAGCTGAAATTAAGGGTAAATGTTATAAACCTAACCAGGAAATCATTAGTGCATGCCTTCCACACACACACACACCTTGCTTACCATAAACATGCACCCTATGGTGTGTTTTCTGTGTCAGGGTGGGTGGTAGGTCTATAATTGGGCTTCACCCCGCTCCCTAATTAACCGCCATATGTAGAAACCTTCTAAGTATCGCCTCGCTTCCTTTCGTTTCATTCTTTCATGGCTGTCTTTCTCTCCATGTCAATCATCCCTTCAGTTCCTTCTCTTTCCAACACTTTGATTCCTTTTTTCCTCTTTAATTGACTGAAGCCCACGTCTCTTTCTCCAGACCCCCTCCAGATGCCCTGACCCTCTGACAAACACCTTCGTTACCTGACCGTAATGGCAAACACACACACACACACAGAGTAGAGGGACCACCCTCTGAGGCTGTGGTCTTACATGGACAGAGACCAGCTAATGAGCCCCTCTTGAAAAATCCCAACCTATAAGGGCATGCATGTAGAAAGACAAACACACAGCGATTCTTCCTCTCTTCCTACGTACTGTCCTCACCACAAATTAATGTGTGTGTGTGTGTGTGTGTGCTGTCAGGAGAAAGCCATTAGTGAGAAACTGATAAAAATGGCTTCTCCAAGTGCACCTTTGATCTGCCATGTTGTGTGTGCAGTGTGAGAGAGAGGGTCAGTGTGCACTTAGTGTGAGTGTGTTTGAGTGGCTGCTTTGGCAACATGGTAAAAGTTGATGACAGTAGGTAACCTTTGGACTCCAGAGAGAGGAGAGGAAAGAGGGAGGGGTGGGGCCAGAGAGGGAAAATAAGCTATAGAATACAGAACAGAAAGAAACTAGCAGCTCATATTTTGTATAGTGGTAGACGCATTTATCAAAACAGCATCACATACTGTAGGTGTAAACATATTCAGTATTTGAGGGCACTCTGGGGCTCTTGGTTAGTGTGATTTTCTTGTATTACTCCCAGTACTCTCTATGTGCCCTAATCATATCCTTTTATCAGGTGTTGCACCACCTAATTTCTCCACAGGGGTCATTTAACCTTCATCTGATCCAACATGTACTCAGGAAATGAACTGCTGACCCTGCCAACGGTAGTGCCGTGTTCTACCTACTGAACAATACCCCAGTGCATACAGGTGAACCTCAAGGGTTAAGGTTGGGTTCTGCTCAGTCAGAACTAGTTCAAATGGCCACACTCAAAGGCGGCTATCATAGAGGTGGGGGAGACGCGGTAACTTTTAAATATGGGGATAAGGGCACACATTGGAAGACGTTTATAGTGTTTCACCTGGTTATAAACATGTGAGAGAAATAGTTGCGTAAAGAATGAAAAAAGAAAGCCTGAGAGAGAAATTCAAACCCTGCTCGCTTTCTCGCTTCTACACACCTTGGTCAATCACTGCGTGAAATGGGCGTGGATGATGGATTTCCCATTTTGGGAATTTAAAGAAATTCTCACCGCAATTTTTGGAATTTGGATTTTTGGTGGTGCTAGGAGTGTCAGTGTCCCAACACACTTCAGCTACAAACACCAGGAAAAACCTTGTTGTCAAACTGAGGAACACTACTGTTACAGTGCTCGCTTGGCTTTCCTGATGAATCTTATCTCAAGGAGGGAAGAAATTAAAAAGAAATGTGCAGACTTTGAATTTTAAAATGACATTTTAAGTATAACTGGGCAGTGTAATAAAACTGACTGTTAAGGAACTATAAGATACATGTTCTCTAATAAAGAAGGGAAGAGAGCTGCTCAAAGAAAACCATGTATATGAGAAAATTCCTTCTCTTTTTTTAGCTAAATGAACCATTTAAAAATCCTTTGGAAAAAATAGCATTGTCACAAAGCTCAAAGAAAGATGACAAAGGAATGGATGGGGAAGAGATCACATATAAGATATAGAGACAGCAAAGTTACACGTGTCGTGACTGGAAGTAAAATTATGAACAGAGTGAAAGAGGAGGAGAAGAGATGGAGCAGTCCAGATGTCAGTCCCACACTTCACATGTGGCTGTGGTTGACCTTCCACCTCTCTATCTCGCTCTCTCCCCCTCTCCCTCTCCCTCTCTCTCTCTCTCCTTCCCTCCTTCCATCCCTTGTTTCTCACCACTCTGTCAGGATGTCAGCAGTGTTTCTCGACGTGGCGTCAGACCTTCGCACAAGCCTGCGTTTCCTCCTCCTCTTACTCCGCTCCTATCTCCTGAACATCTACCCCACCACTGTCTGATAATGACCATTTGTGGCTTGTTGCTTCCGTGCGTCTATCTGATGCTAAACCACGACATCCACTTTCTGAAAATGCTGGCGCACAGGAACAATTGGCATGAAAGTGGAGCCCAATGTGTTTTTCCCACGAGGTCACGATGACACGGCACCTCTGCTTACAAAACAGATGTGTCTCTAAGGATAGAAGCGTTTTTATTTTGAAATATTGGCCGTCACCTCTCAGGTGTTGACACATTAACAGCTAAGAGCCAGTTAGGATGTTAATATCTCTCTTATTTAGGCAGAGCAAGGTTCATTCGAGGCTACTAAAGTGGAATATTTTTTATCAGTGCTGTGGCATCATAAAAGCATTCCATGGCATGATATAAAGTGAGTGTTTACTTAGCTCAAGCCAAGCAGGAACAAAAATAAGACAATAAAAGCTGCTCAACAAGTCCCAACATGCAGGGGGGAAAAGTGTACAAGAAAAGAGGGTTCAGTTGATATGTGTTTTTTACTCTGACAAAGTTTTGAATCGATTTTCTAACAATTGCTCGAGGAAAAGGCAGTCTTACAACAGTAATGCAGATGGTGGAGATGGAGAGACATTTTGAAAGAATTCCTGTATAAATAGAGACATTACATCAAATATAAAAATAAAAAAAATCCATTGCAGAGAAAAACTGCTGTAAAATTTTTTATCTGCTTTAGAACAAAATACAGTTCAGTGCTGAAAGGATTTCCAGGAAACATTAAACTGGTACTGAAGTTAACAATGTCACCCTCAAACCAGCAGTTTGACATCTTGGGAAATAATCCCATTCGCTTTCTCACTGAGAGTTAGATGAAAAGGTTGTTACCACACTGTTGGCTGAATAACATGAAGACCGGAAACAGCTAGCCATTTTGAGTTTACTTTAGTCATTTGTATACCAGTTTGTCTTCAAATGTCCACACATATGCAAGAAATCTGGGTGTCATTTGGCTTTAAAATGAGCCGTTTCCCCCTTTTTTTCAATTCTTGATGCTAAGCTAACAGGCTGCTACTTTATATTTACCTTACAGACATGAGAGTGGTATCAACCATCTCATCTAACTCTCACAGAGAAAGCAAAAAAACATAATTTCCCAAAATGTTGATCTGTTCCTTTTTACAACCTGCATTAGCATCTGCAGTTAGGCTTGATAGACCATAATGTAGGTTTAAAGGTGATTTAAAAGGCAGCTGAGAACTAGCTGTTTTGGCTGTTTTCAACTAACTATATGCATGATATAAACGTCCACATGTGGATCACTCAAAATCCAGCATGTAGGCACTTCAGGGAGTTTCTCTAAACTAGATGGGGGTATTTGTGAATGGGGAACAAGTGTCTGTAGTCAGTTTGGTTTGGCAACAGAGCACTGATAAACACTGAGGACAACGGCAGCATTAAAATGTCTTTAGTGTCAAGATTAGAGTTCTGAGCTCCTGTAAGTGAACTGCGGTGCGCAGCCTGTAAGGTCTGATGAAATAATCCCGACCAAATTGCAGGAAACAACCTCAAAATGTAACATTTTATGGCGCATCATGTTTTGCTCGGGTTACAGGGACCTGAACTGGAGACAGAACCTCTAATCTCAAAAGGTTCCCCAAAACTGTGTCCAATTAATGAGTCCAGTGATTCCATGTGACTTGGTTTATAAGCCCTGGTTTGCTTGTAACTGTGCAACGTGAACATAAACTAATCAAATCCAAAACACTGCACTTTTCCTACATGATTCTGACCAAAGGAAACATGCAGGAGTGTTTGCACCCTGAGATAAAGGCTTCTTTTGTGCATACTCAGCGCGTGTTTTGAAAGAATATACATGCAAAAGCACATAATGTACAGGGAAGTGGAACAGTGGAAGTGTATTTGAATACCAGGTGCAAATATAATCAAGCTGAATGAAAGCTGGAAACGGGAGGCAAAGGAGGCAAATGTTAATGTTAGCCATAAAGAAGATTATTTATTTGACTTCTGCGTACTTTTAAGATTATCAAGGCACTCCACAGCACCCTGACACTGAGAGCCAAGCTGCTCTGTAGACAAGCTGTCTGTCTCTGTTTGTTTAATTGGTTGTTTGGGAGGAATTTTAACTGAATTCCAGTTGGAATTCATCTAAATTGAATTGTAGCCGGGCTGCAGAGGGCGGAGCAGCAGCAGGCGGAGGGAGGGAGGGAGGGAGAGAGGGAAAATGGTTTGGCTCTGGAGCCTTACAACAAGCTCAAACAGGAAGTCATTCAACGTCAAACACACACCCAGAACAAAACAACCACACACGCACGCACACATATGAGCACATGTGTGTACACAAGCCGAAACGCAGAAAAAAAGACGGTCAGTTTGGAACACATTCCTCCTCCTCCCCCTTGCATGAGTCAGTGTGTGTGTGTGTGTGTGTGTGTGTGTGTGTCATACAGTAGACGACAGCAGCAGCTCAGTGACAGATGAGTGCGGGATTGAAAAGCAAAGTAAGAAAAAGAGAGGCTAAAGGATGAAGGGATGCGAGGAAAAAAGACAGAAGAAGAAATGAGCCATGCGGAGGGAGGACATGGTGATGGGGAAGGGGGTGAAAAGAGAGGGATGGGGTCAAAAGTGGGGTTTTCATGTAAACAAACTGCACTGCCCTCAGGCAAATTCTGTGGGTGTGCGTCCTAATTCTTTTCTCACTTTGCTAAGTCCTTAAAGGAATACACCAAGTTTTTGGGACAGTAGCCCATTGGTCAACTTCCCTGTTAGAACAGACAGACACTAAAATAAACCATGTGTCCCCAGCAGACCAGTATTTCTGAGCTCCACGTGAAAGCTTTGAAAACGCTGCTGTGAGACGAGCTGCTCTTTTATTAGATCACAGTTGGATTCATCATATGTGCAGGTAATCAATACATCTTAAATATTAGTCTTAATCAATTTGAAGGAACTTACTGTGGGAACAAAACCAGTTGCTACTGGTAGTTCAAGTGTTTCTGTAGCATAATTTGGATAAGTTTCCTGCGGAACAGAGCCGGATTGAGTCATGTTTCATTTGAAATGGATGACCTTCAGTGTCCCCAGAGTCTGTTCTGAACTTGTAAAAACTGCATTTCCGTACTATGCACCCTGGCTTTGGAATCATTTACGAGATTTGGAAACACTGCCTTTGCACCAGGCATTCAAATGCCATATTTAGAAAAAGTTTCATGCAGAATTTAGCTGTGTTAAATAACAAGCTCTCTCCTTTATGCCTCTCAGGTCCTGTGCTAATCTGAATTTGTGTTGATGACTCTACACTGACACTTTGGCCAGGTTCCTCTTGTAAAAGAGATAATGTATCTCAAGAGACTTTTCTGGTTGAATGAAGGTTAAATAAATAATGTAAATAAAATGAACATTTAGCTGTGCAGCTGCAACAAGTTCTTATTTTCTCAGTTTTCAGATAAAGCTCAAGTGTTGTGATGGAGGCTATAAGAGCAAATGATCAACTTCTAACTGCGTTAAAGGTGCTATGAAAATATTCAGCTATAAGAGTCGTTAATGGATTGATTTTGGGATACAATTATGACAAACATAAGGTGATCATCGGGACTGGCAGTCTTCATCGGCAGACAGTCTTGCCTTTACACTCGTACATTTATATTATTGATTTGGCAAGAAATGTACTGGATTGCCTTATAGGAAAAAAACAGGAAAATATGACATTTCTTCAGTGAGTTTTGGACAAGTTGGGGGAAAGTTATTTTATGACAGTAGAAACAGGATTATTAGAAGATGTGAAGCCTGTCTCACTGATTAATCCACCCATTACTCATCAGTTCGTATTTTGGTCCATAAATCTTTAGAAAAGAGTGAAAAATGCAACGCAAACAATGTCTCTGAGCTCTCTGGATCAACAATCAAATAACTGATTCATTGTTTCAGCAGTACCTTGATGTGCAGAAGACATGATTTTACCAACTTACTTACTGACTTAAACAATCACCTATTCAGTCATAACTCATTAGATGACTGATTGCTTTTACTTGCCTTAACACAGCATTTGTTGATGATGTCCCCAAACACAAAAGCATTCCCGTAATTATTTTATGAACTCTACATTTTCGTTTTCCTCGCTCATCTGCCCCACTTCCCTCCTCTCCCAGAAGTGTTCTCTCTCTCTTTCTCTCTCTCTTTCCCCATTTATTCTCCATAACTCATTTGTTGATTTTAGAGGGAAATAGCAAATAAAAGGGGAAGAGGCGATGAAAGACAGACAAGGAGAAAGCATGCGCATGTTTTTGAGTGTTCACACACTTAATCACCAGCATAACCATTTCCTGGGAATTCCCTTTGAGAGAGAGACAGAGAGAGTTAGTGTGTGAGAGAGAGAGAGGGAGAGAAAGAGAGGAAATCAAAAGGACATGGTATTCACTGTTTGCGTGACAAGACCCTTCTTCGGAGGCCAGACACACACATGCACACACACATCACGTCATCCTTGCAGTGTGTGTGAAGTTCTGTTGCTGATAAGTTGTTTTACTTTCAAACACTCTTGTGTGAGTGTGTGTGTGTGAGTGTGCATGAATGTTCAAGTGTAAACACCACACCTGACCTCATATCTGCAAAGTACACTTATGATAACAGCCTTATTGGAACTGTGGACCTTTCCTTTAAAGTTTTTTAGTGATCCACCTACACACACACACTTGCATGCAATTGTATATTGTATTGTAAATCCAAGACAGGGGTTTCCAAAAGGAAGATACAGGTCTACAGTTCGAGCCAGATCGGTCAGCAACTCAGTTAATCATTGATGGCCGCACAGACAGATGGACACACACACACGCCTACTTTCTCTATGGAGAAGACTGCAGAATGGCCCTGCACTCAAAAAACCCCAACACACACACACACACACACACACACACACACACACACACACACACAAACATAATTATTATGGTCAATGACACGGGCAGGCGCATGTCAGGCGCTGCTGCAGAAACACGCGGAAGGAAAAATAGAGCAGGAGTTCAAACCTTTGTGTTTACATGATTTAAAGAATCATAGAAAGAAAAAAAAGCACAATAAACATATTAATTAAGACAAACAAAATTATAAAGTGCGATTTGCTGCTCAAATCCCTCAAATAGAGGCACCTTCTACGGATTCCCACTTCAGACAGGTGCTTTCTCCTGTAATCCGCTGGGGGGGGGGAAGAGAGGGAAGTACAGAAAGAGAAAGAAACAGGAGAAAAAGCAGGAGAAAGGAGGGTGTAAGAGGGCGTCTGAACTGAACCTGAGCCCGAGAAAAACCGGCTTGACAAGAATTCAACACAACACAACACATATATTCAAGCTCTGCTGCCTGCTGGCAACTTTAGGGGGATTTTCTAATAAGAGTATCTGATTAACACGCAAATATAGTGGGCTTCTGTGTTCAGCGCAGGGTTGGGAGGTTATGCACACACCTGCACCCCACCTACACACATTATCCGTGTCTTTCTAACACACACACACACACACATCAGTCTCGTGTGTCACTTCACAACAGAGGGCCTACTGTCAAAAGCAGGCTGTCATGTCTCATGTCTTTCAGTCAGAGTTGATCACATCAGGAGCACTTTTTGATCAAGAAACAACAGATGATCTCACTTTAAGGCTTTAACGGCGACTCGCGTATTAAGTGGTGTCTGGGAGAAAAACACATTTCAAACATGCCATTCTCACCTCGTCCCATTTGATGAATTTGCCCCCCTTCTTCAGCGCTTCGTGGACGGACACGGGTTTGAGCTGCAGCGCGTGGACTCCCGGCTTGGCCCCGGCCATGGCGAGGGACTCCCTGCCCGGGTGCCAACGCCTAAACCCCGGCTACGGCGAGCTGGACTCCTCGGAAGGAACAAAACGCTCTTCCTTCCTTCCACTTCCACCCCGGAGCTTCTTTCTCTTTTCCGGGGAGAAAGTTAATTGAAAGGACGCGGGGAGGGGCAAAGTTTTTCAGACACTGTCCTTAAAAGTTAGTCAACCTCACCGAGAGTTTGAAGAACATGAGGAGTTAAATCCAGAGAGAGAAAGACAGAACTTGGCTGTTTCAGCGCGCACCGCCGCTGTCTTGTCCGCGTCCACGCACCGCGGTGGCGCGCCTACAACTCCCCTCTTTATTATAGGCTTTGATTCATATATTTGTTTATTTATGCAGAATCCTTTAATCGCGCACTTGAGCCCGCAGAGAGATCCTTTCCTTCCTTCCTCCCATCTGGTCGTCCCCTCTCCTCTCCTCTCGCCCTCTCGCTCCTCTACCAACTTTCCCTGCTTCCTCTCTCTCTCTTGTCGCCTCCGACGCGTTTCTTCTTTTCTCCTCCTCCTCTCCTCCCTGCATGTTTTGCTGGGGGAAAAAAAGAGAGAAGATTCCGAGAGGAGAGAGAGAGAGAAAGAGTGTGAGGGAGAAGGACAGCGTCAGATAGCGCTGAGTGAATGAGAAATGAGAGAGGAGGGGGGAAGTCAGAGTTTGTGTAAAAAGGGGTGTGTTTTAATTCAGTTCCTCTGTCTGCCACTCTGTCTGCATGTCTCCTAAAATTTACAGTATGCATACATTAATATGAACATGATCGTGTAATATTTCCCTTTAGCCTGTGATCACTGCTAAAAGTTTACACACCTGTTATGTTTACTTCATCACTACTCCAAATCTTTCCAAATGCAGTCAAACTGTCTGCTGGAACTTAAAGTTGTACTCCAGTGATAAACTACTGTACTTCCAGAAAGTTGGGGGATGTCGAATAGTTAAAATCAAAGCATCAGTGGCTGAGACATCCTGACTTTTTGTGCCTAGTATGAAATCCAGCTCCAAAAATATTGGATCCTAAACTTCCCACAAGCTCTTAAGAGTCTTTCATTCAACCCTCCATTCCTCGTAAATGTCTTCCACCACTTTGTTATACGCACTTTATCTATGGAAGGCTTCCCTGGAGCCACAGAGGACTTTATACAGCTGTTTTCACAGACGACGTATTACTTCCCATCATTGACCTTGGTGTGTGAAATCTGTGGAGTGCCCCTTTAATGAGCGCTCAATTACTGCATCCTTCAGCAGAACAGATATGAAATCAAAGTGCATTTGGCGCAGTCACAAGCCTGCCATGAATTGTAGCACATGGCTACATAAAAAAAAACAATGTTTATTGTAAGAATATACTCGATCTACATATTAGCAACACCACAGGACAGTGTTTTCCAAGATGATAAAAGGCGTACGAAAGGAAACAAAAATCCATTTTCCTCAAAATGTTGTTGTTTTTCTTGTGAAATACTAGATATCTTCATCTCCTCAGGCATCTACAAACCCATCAATTAAAAGAATCTGTGAGGAAAAAATCAATCTTTGGTTTCT
Organism: Oplegnathus fasciatus; assembly: GCA_003416845.1. Lineage (NCBI taxonomy): Eukaryota > Metazoa > Chordata > Actinopteri > Centrarchiformes > Oplegnathidae > Oplegnathus > Oplegnathus fasciatus. Next base: position 674,104 of record NTHP01000031.1, read on the forward strand.
CTTTGGCCTGTGATGAGGGGCCAAAAGAAGATGCTGATTTGTTTTAGATGATGAGATCAACACCACTCTTGTGTCTACATGTGTTAATTAGTGAGCTTGTTTAATATCACACATGTGTGCCTGTAGAAATATTGGAGTAATCTCCTATTTATTGTAGTTCCCTGTATAATCAAAAACATAATCAAAGGGCTGTTTTAATTATTCAGATTACCTTTGCCTTCGATTGATTTAAATGATTTTCCTTGGTGTTGACAGTGGCAGATTACTTGTGCAGCAGGTAATGTTATTAAAAACATGGTAGCAGTTATCACAGTCGCTGGAAACACACAGTAATCAGCTTAGAGGTCATTACGAAGCAATAGGGGATAAGCTGTTGTGTTAGCCAGGCAGTCAGATTGTGAGGTATATTTTATAAATGATGATATTAAATTTGCATACTGTAAACAGGAAATAATTTAGAGGACTTGGAAGGTAAGGTAATTGAAGCCACTGAAAGTCATCAGGTAACTTTCCCCTGCCTCCACAAGCTCAGTGGCAGCGTATCATGTTTTAAGAAGCGTGAGAGCAAAGGAGGCTGCGCAGTTACAGCCCAGTCCCGTCCAAATCCCGCTGCCAAGCAACATTACAACTTGGACTTCTCATAAAAATACGTTACACAGCAACAGATTTTTTGGCAACCGTCGCCATTCTCCAACTCCCTAACTACACCCAGCAGGAATGTCTGCTATGCTGCAGCCTGCTGACTGAGTGACTGAGTGACTGGCGGTGTGTTTTTCCTTGACCAAAACCATAGCGAGGAAGAGGAAATCCAAAGAAAATCCACAAGAATCAGTCAGAATTAATCTATCGTGAACGCACAATTTCATATTTGTGTCTAGAAAGTGCTGCCGTCAGTGTTACATGACCCTGAGGAGGTGCACACATCCAGTCGCAGATACATTGTTTAACAATTCAGCAGCTAGACAGATTGGCATTGAGGTGGTTGTTGTGTGTGTTTGAGTTGTATATCTGAGCTGCGTGTGTGTGTGTGTGTGTGTGTGAATTCGGCCGTAAGTGAGTCCAGGCAGACTTGTTGATTAATCTGATCTTCAAACCACTACACACACACACACACACACACAAAAACACACACACACACACACACACACACACATACAAAAACAGACACACACCCATGACCTCTCAAATGACAACAAACAAATACAAGATGGACACATGCATATGCATTCTTTCAACAGCGCAGCACACATGCATAAGCAGTGATATTGTGTTTCTCTGGTGCATAATAAAATGCACACACACTCATACACACACCATCTCTCCTTTCTCATACGCATTCATGCAAATAAACTTCTTTTTAGCCAAACAATGTTGTGCTGAGCGCTGCTTTTGAAGTGCAGGCACCTGCGGCGTCAATAGACTGCCTCCTCCCTCCACTACCCCCCCTCCCTCTCTTTTTACAAATATATTCTCTTTTTAGGTCTCTCTGCCCTCTCTCTGCTCCAGTTAAAAACACTCCCTCTCTCCTCCTCTGTGTTTTTCCCTGTCTCTTGCTCTCTCGTTCCAACAGGTGTCCAGCTCCCATTGGTCAGTGGCACATAGTGTACATGGTGCTCATCTGAATAAATATGAAATTAGGCAACAAAACATTTTGCCTTCTGTAACAAGAGATTAGGCTCGTTTTCTGTTTTTCTCTCTTCTCAGAATCAATGTCATGTTTCTACTTAATGGTTTGGCTTCCCAGTTCGTTTCTGACTTTCCAGTCACATCTCTCATGCTCACAGGAGGTGCTTTTCTAACTGTACCTAGAATAAGATCTACCTCTGGTGAGGATGCTTTGGTCCTGCTCTCTAGAACAAAGGGCTGTATGACCTGAGATCTATCACAACTGTGTCCACATTAAAAGTTAGTTACTGTGTGTCCTACACTCTGTTCCCAACTGAAATATCTCAACAAGTAGATGGATTGCCACGAAATGTGGTACAGACATTCATGGTCCCCACGGGATACATTCTAATGACTTTGGCGCATGAGGTGGACAATTTTGGGTTTTAGCGACATGTCTTGACAACTACAGTATGGATAGTTTGCCATGAAATTTGATATACATATTCATCATCCCCAGAGGATGAACCCTAATGACTTTGCTGATTCTTTGAGTTTTCCTCTAGCGCCACCAGCAGGTCAAGGTTTTCACTTAATCTGTCAAAAATCTCAACATCCTCTCGATGGATTGGCACAAATTTTGTACTGGAATTCATGGTTCCCAGAGGAGGAAGCCAAATGACCTTTCCTGTAGCACCCCCAGCAGGTTAGCACTTTTGGTTTTAGTAACATGTCCTGACAGCTATTGGATTAATGCCATGAAGCTTAGTGCAGACATTCATGTCCGTTCATGTTGGGACCAACTACCTGCAAAAAAAAAAAAAATGCCATTCCCATCCACCTCAGCGGTACTTTGTGTTTAATGCTAATTAGCAAATGTTAGCATGCTAACATCTCAAACTAAGATGGTGAACATGGTAAACATTATACCTGCTTAACATCAACATGTCAGTATTGTCACTGTGAGCATGTTAGCATACTGATGTTTAGCGCAAAGCACCGCTGTGCCCCACAAGTACAGCCTCACAGAGCCGCTTTCAGACCGCTGCACATCTTACTTGTTGCTGAGTATTTAATATAAAGCACATTGCGCTTACCTATGAAATGTGCTATATAAATAAACATTTCTCACACAGCTACGGCGTCCTCAAGAAACCCCTTCATAGGACCACAAAAGAGGGGGATAAAGCTGAGAGAGGAAAGGGAGCAAAAGAGGACAAGCAGAGCAAGAGGAAGTATCATTTCATAAAAGAGATACAGAAAAAGGAGGTGGATTTCGGGGTGTCAGTTTCACAAGGAAGCCAAGATATTTAGTGGTGCCTATTCTCTGTTTACACATACAGTGAAATACAGGTGTTGGAACGAAAGTAAGAAAGTAGGTAAGTAAGTAAGAAAGAAAAAAGAGTGAAAGAAGGAGTATAGGGGAGGAGGTAGAGTTTGGAGTAAGTGTAGGCGGTCAGGAAAAAGAGGAGAACTCATAACAGCGTGTTAATAAAGAGGGTTATGAAAAGAGAGGCAACAGAGGTTAAAAATGGAACAAATTGAGGGACAGAAACACATGGAAAAGATGTCGTGGAGAAAGGAAAGACCCCCAACTACTCCCCTCTCTCTTTCTCTCTAGTAACAGCCAGATCTTTCTCTCCAACGCAAAGCCAAGGACTCACAAAGACACATTGTCTAAAGACACACAGGCATATTCACTGTCTGTCCACACACTGCCCCCTCTCCACGCACACACACACACAAGCATGCACAGTACACACTCTAGCTTTAATAAGAAATGCCTGACTCAGTCAACAGTAGCAATAAAAACTCGATCAGATTACTCTGTAGAGTGCTGCTGAGATTTTGGCCTGAAGTCGCTGACAGTTCACTAGAGACCGGACACATCGGTCTCCATAACATCGGAGGGTTATTGTTGATGTGTTTTGGAGAAAAACTATCATGTGGGCGTGTGAGCAAAGTGCTGATTACAGTTTTTCCCAGAAGAGGCATTCATGCACAGTGCAGATGGATATGATCAAGAAATAAAATGTGCTTTCGTGATAGCTCCATTCATTACAGTCCACTCTATCCAAATGAGTTTAACTCCAGCTGTCAATCTCTTCCCCTACAGCCTCAAAATGCTCCACATGGAGGACTGAACCCCAGATTTTACATTATCACAGTCTCCACATGGCTCCAATATAATCCTATACTGCCATCTAGTGGCTGCATGGCAACGCTACCCTCCCCCTCCGTACAGTGCTGGCTGGATTGTGCAACAGTTAGGAATGTGGATGTACCACTTTCAGCTCTGCTTCAGTTGGCGCTCTGCTGTGAGAAGACTGGGGGGTGTAGCCTACCTGTGTATGTGCACACCTGTCAGTCACAGCAATCTGTGCTAAGTGTGAGTGTGTTTGCACAAGTGAATCAGGGTGAAAAACCGTTGTGTGTACAATAACACAACTCTGGCACACGACTGAGAGAGACTGATTTGGATTCCAACCTGAAATCATGACAATTGGCGAATTAAATGGAAACCATCGAATAGAATACAATACAAAGTTTAATTAAAATGATTTTACAATACACTTCAATGCTGCATTCATATGTTTGAGAATTTATTTCATTTGTTTCATCCACCAAATTATTTGTCAATTAATAATTGAAAAGAAATCCTTGAATTCTTGAATTCAGCCCAGCTCTAGGTGTGTTGGTTTGACTTGGTTGGTCTCCAGTGGTGTAGTTGACTCTGACCTCTTTGTGGAAAAAGGATTGAGTAAAAAGAATATATATCTATATATTTATAATGATAAACAAAGTGTAACCTTATGGGGGAAAAATGTGCAATGGCAAGAAACAGATTTAATATCACACAAAGTGAATACAAATGCACTGAGACCAAACACTCCCATCCAGGTGTTTCTGCAGGAGCCTTTTCTCTCAGAGGTGACAACTGAGTGGAAACAGCTCGACAGTTCCCCCCTGTGGATGGATGACTTCCTAAACTCTTTGTAGGAAGCAAAGGGGAGATGTCTGTATTTCTGAGAGCAGTTGTCCAAATGAAGCTCCAGGAGATGTAAATATATAAATAAACAGTGGGTACAAGCCTGGTTTACAGTGTCAAGCCACGTATGAGCTGCAAGTGGTGAAAATACTGTACGGTCACAGTATAGAGGAGGAAGTCCAGACTGGGAGTAGACTGCCACATTTATCTCTTCTGCTAATGTTCTTACAGTGCTCAGCTTGCCTGGCATAGGTGGAAAGTAACTATGTACATTTACTCAAGAGTTTATATGGTGAGCTTATAAAATATTATTCATTGTTATTAAAAACTACCAAACAGTGCATAAAATAGTTAAATTAGCTCCATCTTGACCAGCTGCAACAGTAAAATGCTTCTCCCACATTAATGCATAAAATACAATACATTGTTAAAGATTAAAGCAGTGAGTTCCCTCCTTTTTGGCCTGCACCCTTACAAAAACTTCTTCACTCTTCTTCCCTCTCCCATTGACCTTTTCACAACAACCTCAACAACAACAACCTCGGGAACCTCTGGACTAAACTACCTAACAGTGTATAAAGTAGTTCAAATTAGTTCCATCTCAACCAACTACAACAGTAAAATACTGCTTTCACATTGAAGCATCAGTATTAACAATTGAATAATGTCATATATAATAATATACCAGTCACAGGGGACATGTTACTGCAGAAAAAGTACTTTTACTTTTGATACTTTAAGTACATTTTGCTGAAAACCTTAATATGACTTTTTGAATGCATGACTTTTACTTGTGATGTATTTTTACATTATCTATTGGTACTTTTAGGTATAGGATCTGAATACTTCTTCCATCCTGGCTTTCAATACTTTGCAGATTTTGTTTTTCAGATTGCAGTATTGCTGCTGTTACTTGTGTAAAGGATCTGAATATTTCCTCCACCACTGTTACCTGGCTGCCAGTTACCAAAGGTCACAGTGTCAGAGCAAGAAGAGGGCTTGTTAAATAGAAAAGGCCCTCTGGAGAAGTGAAATTCATGCTTTTTGGTGCATTATAATAATGGTTTTGAAGGGTTCTTCTTGGCTCCAAAGTTTTGCTTTTGCACAGTTAAAGAAGAAGAATTACATGGCATGACAGGTTTCTCACAGAAGAAAACCATGTCACCATGGACTGGTCAGGACTACAGTATGTGATACAGCTACATAAGCTCTAGGCAATAGCAGATCTGTGTCATGTATAGGTCTCCCACGGTGCTTAAGCCCAGGGATATTCACTATAGAATCTAACAAGATCCGTTTTATGGTTATTTGCAAGCTTGAGGTTCTTAGTGAGATTATTTGAGCTCATGACATTTTCTCACACATGCATCACACCGTATATACTGGCCTCCCCAAGGCCACCACAGTTTTAATATTACATGCTAAAATTACACTGACCTCTCTCTCCAGAGGTCTGCCTTCTGTCTGACATGAAGTCGAAAGACCCAAATATCACTGACACTGATGCAGACGCACACAGCTAATGTTTGCATAAGCATTTTATTCTCATACCTGGTGACACATTAGGTTTGTTTTGTGTGTATTGTGTGTGTAACAGTGACTGCATGACTATGTGTGCGACAGAGTATTTTCATATGCAAGCACAACTGAATGTTTAAGTTACCGTGTGCGTATGAGTGTGTGTGTTGGTCCGTCTGTGCTTACTCAACTGTAAGTTTCAGACACGCTCGCTGAATTATTCAGGTTTTTTTGTCTTGTTGCCATGGTTGTCTGTGAAATGGCTGCTTGGGCCGGTACGACACACACACAAACACACACACACACACATTAATATGAGTATGTTGACAGATGTGAACACCCCCATACACACTCCAAAGGAGGGAGAGAGAGAGACATTATGAATTCGTTCTCCCTCTCTTTACCTCCCCCTTCACTTCACACTCCTATTATTATTAAATCCCTTGTTATTAACCAGCCTTGCCAGGGTTCCCTGCTGTTATAACACAATGGGCAGACTGTGAAAAAATGTGACTGGTTTCCTGGAACAACTCCAGTGGTTTTATCTCTGTTTTAGCCTGGAGATGAAACATAGCTACAAGTTCAATTCCAAAACCGAGCCCAAACTAGAAAATCCAGCTGCTTTCCTCCAACGGCACTGTGTGTAATCTTAGAAGAGAAAAAACAAACATACAATAGACATATTTGTACAATCTGAAAAAAAAAAGGCTCAAAGTGTGAAATCTAGGTGTGAAATCTTGGCTTTATATATTTCACACATTCCAGAGGAGACATTTTAACTGTTGGGATCTAGTCAAATGAGCATTCAAATACTAAGTGTTTAAAGCAGTTAGAGCCTTGGGCAAACTGGCAATTTGTCTAAATACTGTGTGAGGACAAAGTGCTGCACAATGCACTGCAAGCCTACTAGGTCTTTAGAGTATAATGGTTTGCCTCTGGCAGGCTGATGGCGAACACAATGACTAATAATAGGCCATTTAAAAAGTCACAAAGTTTGTCAAAGGTTGGGCTGCTGAATAGATCTGAAAGTCTTTTAGAGTGGGGTATGAGCACACAGACAAAACCAAATGTCTGTCTTTGATGTTTATGTTTGATGGTGCGAGCAGTAGAGCGTATCTCCTCGTGCCAAGTGAGTTGAACTGTGTTAAAGCGAGAACAGTGGGCTCCAGGGGGTCACATGTGAAAGTTAAGGGAAAGAGGGGGTGGGGGGAGTATGTATGAGAGGAAACAGAGGGGGGAAAAAAGGGTTGGGTGGACTGGTTTTAAAAGTTGCGGGGAGGAATCAACATTTGTGTTTTTTTTCAGTCGCGCTACGTCGGATGCGCTCGAGTCCAGTCAGAGAGCGCGCACGCACCTCTCGTGGGGACAGAGAGAAAGAGAGAGAGAGAGAGACGTGTGATTTCTCTTTGTACTGAATGAAGAGTTGAGGCCGGCTCTGCTACCGCTGCCCTCTCTTTTTATATAAGCACAGTTTGCATGCTGTAAATAGCCCAATAAGCCGGTTACACTTTACGTTTCGCCGTACCCGTCGGTCCCCTTTGTTGTGTGGAAGCCGCCGGCCACTGCCAATGTCCCTTTGAGCGATTTTGGACAACAAAAGCATCAGGTCCGACGTTGTTTCTTCTTCGGGGGATTTCAAGTCACACGCTTTATCAGTCGGGATTTTTCAGTGCGGAAAAAGCGAGCAGCCGCACGTCCACAGACCGCTGCGCCTCTTTCCCGTCGCCCCCTTTCACACTTCCACACCTCCGGGAAGGGGGATTTTTTTTTTCTCCCAAACTCGAGCGAACCATGGCTGCTGTAACAAGCCCGGAGACGAGCCCACAACCCCGGGTATATTTCCAGACGCCGGCCGGCACCACGGAGGAACCGGAGACACCCGTTCGGAAGCAGGGACGCGTAACCGTCAAATACGACCGCAAGGAGCTGAGGAAGAGACTGAACCTGGAGGAGTGGATTATCGACCAGCTAACGGACCTCTACGACTGTGAGGTAAAGACCCAAACAATAACCGGCCTCGAAACCGATCGAACGTATCGATCAGGCGGCTCTGCTAAGTAATAGGGCTCTACAGCACAGCCTAATAAGTCAGTTTATCAGCTCTGGAGCTCGTCTGTCTGTCCAGGTCTGAAGCAAACTGTTGATAAAGAAACATTAACGGGCCCTTTGTCGCTGCTTTTGGCCTAGCCTCGTTTGTTCTATAGCCTATAGTATCTGAGCCATATGCAAGTAGATGAGGTAATGAAGACGGGGAATTATGGGAAGAGTTTTTAACATTACAAGAAACAAATAATTCATGTCAGACACTTATAACAGTCACATAAAGGCTTTGTGGTTAAACTTCAGCCCACCACTCACAGGTACAGGCTAAATGTAGGCTGGTGAAGCTTTATAGCCTCACCATGATATAGACAGCCCCTGCTCTCTGTTCTGATTGGCTGAAGCTGTTTTAAAGCACACCTGTGAATTAATTTAATTCAATATTAATGGCTGGCTGGAAGTGACCACTTGTGTCGTCAAATACGTTGTTTAGCAGCTGTTTGAGAGATGTCCTTGGGCGAAAAACAAGTTTGTAACATCAATATTTAATAGTAACAGTTCTACACTTTTTGTATGGCTGTGTCTTTGGTTTATCTAGACTGGGGGGGGGGCTGTCTTGTGTCTTCTTGTGTCTTCTTGTGTCCTCCCTCTTTTCTTGTGTCTTCTAATTTCAAACTTTTACGTAAAGCAAAAGGTAGGTGACGGCGAGGGAGAAACTTTCATCAGGCGGGGATGGTGGGGGCAAACAAGAGACAAAATGAGGTGATACTGATGAATCTGGGTGGGAGGTCCAGTCGTACCTCTTGTTGGGTGGAGGGGGCCCCCTTATAATGAGCTCCCTGGCTGCAGTAATGACTGTGCATATCCATCAGCGGTGGCTGACTTTAGAGTCCCCCTGCTCGATCACACATGAAGCCCTCGGTCATCATGGTGACACACGGAGAGCCGTGTGGTGATAATGTAACCTGGCGGCAGCTGTGGTGTGGCTGCTGGCGTCAGTAGTTGGTAAGCTCATGTCGACTCTACTGAGCTGGCATTGACCCACATTTCTATTCCTGGCGTGAGGAATACAACGACTTAACAGGTTTGGAGAATTCCTAGTAGGCTAACTGGGAGAAAAGGCAGGAGGCTGGTTGCTTGGAAGCAAAGTCACACATGCTTACACCGGGTTAGGCTGGTCTATATAGCGGATAAAAAGCATTTTCTCTTCTTGCTCTGTTTTCCGGAGCCTCTGTCCTCCAACTTCCCAATCCCGGTTCTCAAAACTTGCAACTTATCTTCAGCCTCCACTGACACACACACAGACGTACAAAGGGGTGGGCTGGCTGTTGCTATAATGGTGGAGTTGTTGTCTTGTCGCAGACAGGTTGGAAGTCCAAAATCCAATCTACTGACAAACTGTAACTAATAACCAGGTATTATTCACAGCCGCAGTTAAACAAGAGTGTAAATGCACTCAGTGAAGGATGAAAGCCGACACCTCTCTTCTCATGTGTTGTCAAACCAGATTAAAAACCAGATTGTTCTCTATTTGACATTTGTGTGTGTGTATCCTACTTTCATTGAGATTTTAATGGCAGTTAACAGGGATGTCCCGTGAGATGTGGATAATGACAAAGTAGCAGGGATACTACAGAGACTCACGTGCCAGCAGAGGTGATTAAATGGCCAAGAGGGGATTTTAAAATCAATGCGCTTTGATTGTCTGCCAATAATGGATTAATATGCCATGCATTAAAACCTTGCAGAGTCAAAAAAAGTCTGAGTAAATGAGTCCAGGAGAAGATTTTTGCAGTGCTGTGTTCTAGTGTGACCTTTTATAACTCACAAGAAAGCAATCAATGTGTTTTCAGAATCTGTTTGGGATAAGAATGATCTTATTTCTGTGAGCCCCAGGACCCCAGTGATTGATAGCAGACAGTGTACACTTTGGAGGATAAATATTTCTCTTTGTCACTGTAGTGTAATTCATTCATTCACCCATCTGGCATCCATCTTTCATTCACTAATCCACTCAGTCTGTCAGTCATGCCTGCTTTAATGCTTTATTGTTTGTTTGTCAACTGAGCAAACAAGAGTCCAAAAAGCCTCACAAAGAGGTGTTGCAGTGACAGTGAGGCTTGGATCGTAATGATTTATTATAGTCAGATCACAGGTATGTCAGATGATACTCACGTTAATGGGATATTATTGATTTATTTCACATTTTTGGACACGCATCTCTCATTCGTCTCTAATGATGATGCCTATTTTTTTTTTGCTCTCATCCACAGTGGTTCCCCCCTTTTCATTGTCCTGATCATCCCGTCTCTGCCTAGGCTGTTAGACAACAAAGAGATTAATTTACAGTCGGTTCACTGATGGAGACACATTGGGCTCATTTAGACGGGGAACTGTGGAGCACGTGCTGCTAAACAGTGTAACCGGAGAGGCAGCTTTAGCCGGTCAGGGAGCAGAGCGGGTACTGGGAGAACCCTGTTCGCTGACAAAAAGACATGGAGCATGTGGTCTGGGATTTTACTCCTTTTTTTCCCCTTGCTTCATCATTCCCTCCTTTTCTTGCCGTGTCTGTTTTAGCTCTGACTCGTGTCATAATCCGTATTTTCCTTTTTCGTCCTTCATTATTTCCTATTTCCCGTTATTTCTCTCTTTTCTTGGATGCATATTTCTACTATTAATAAAACCGCATGGAGTTTGTTCAACAGGGAATTCATAATGAGCTATTTTCCCATTCATATAATCCCTTTAAACATGCTACAAGCAGTCAGCCAGTCATTTCTGCCAGCCAGCCTGACAGATATTCATCCAGCCACTTAGTCAGCCTATCAGTCAGAGTTGCTATGGGTAATGGTGAGGAGCCGAGCCTTAGTATGATTCCATGGCAACAAGGCTTGTTAAATGTTTATGTTGGTTAACCATGCAGTGGAAAAAGAAAAGGTTGTGTCCGTTTAGTGAAAGAAAGCTTAGTGTAATTGTATCATTTCCCAAAATCCTCTGTTTTCATTATTTTCTTTCAATGCGAGATTATAATTAGAGCCATTCATTTCTCACTTCAGCAGGGCTTTAGTGAGTACCTCCGCAGTCGATGTTAATGTGGCATTTGCTTTGTTGAAGACACACTCCCTGGTTTTGTTAGGATGCCCAATAGAGCAGTGATTCCCAACCGGGGTTACCTGTACCCCAGGAGGTACTTCTGCAGTTGTCAGGGGGTACGTGGAAAATGAGGTTAAGGTTAAGGTTAAGCATTGGATAAATAGTGAAACAGCTAAAATTAATGGGAAAATGGTTGAAACATCTAGCTTCTGCCGCTTGTAGCACGACTACAAAACCAAACTACAAAAAAAAAAAACCAACTAGCTGATAATTTAATTGTATAAAAAATGATTGCAACAATATCCACTTTTATATAATTAATAGTGTTAAATACCATGCAGTTTGAAATCAGACACACATTTGGAACATGACGGGTGGTGTCAAAAGGTTGGGAACCACTGCAATACAGCCTCCAAATCCCACAATTCCCGCCCATCTCACAGTTTATATTTTAAACCCAACTGTGAACTGTGTTAGTTGATGAAAAAGAAACACTAAACTGGCAGGAAACGTTTGGGTCTAAGGGGGTTATTGGGCGCATAACAAAATCAGGGAGTGTTTCTTCGAGGATAAATTGTGTACTCTTGCTTTGTTGTTATTGAGCTTCCACTCTATCACTGGCTTTGTATATAAGGTGCTAAGTGAGTTTGAGCTTACTCCAGGGAAAAGGAAAGTGAGTGAGCGCACTCATCAAGTCCTCAAATCCACTTCTTGTACAAACGATCAAATTTCACTCCAGCCTTGGTATCATTTCCATGGTAACTGTGCTGTTAAATGTTTATTTGTCAGTAAAGACTTACATCCTCTCACTTCGCTGTGTTTTTCTGCTCGTGGTACGCTGGAGCCGACCAGTAGCTACATAGTTAACAGTGGAGCGAGTGGGCGGACCAATCCCCCAAACTCCAGGGTCCTACGTGGCCACACAGAATACACAGAATACACACACACACACACACACACACACACACACACACACACACACACACACATATAAACACAGATGGGGATACGAGTGAGAACAGAGGCAGGATTGGTGAGCTGGAATGCAATAAACGGGGGAAGAGAACGAAAAAAACTAGAGGGGATGGCAAGAGGAGAAGGAAAAAGTAGTAGGAGTCGGCAGGGATGTCAGAGAGGGAGAGAGTGTTTTTGTAACATGTGTCCGCTGCTATTGCTAGCTTTGCACATTTAATGGTGTACATAGCAAGTCATATAAATCCCCCTTTTTAACTGCAGTAGCACTGCAAACAATCCTCTGACAGCAGAATAAATGAACAAAATTACTTTTTCTCACACATATGAATGAACAGTACAATAGAGGAAGTTTGTAAATGGATTATTCCTTAATGATGTTGCCACATTTTCACTTTGGGTCTGTTGTGGTCTCAAACAACAGGCAATTAAAGAAGTGATGGTTACAGCCAGGTCCATAAAAAGCAAGTAAGTAGTAAGTCACTCAGAGGGAAGTGTGTTAGGGGGAAGCCTAACGGTAGGAACAGCTGTAATTTCATAGCTTTGCTGGTCATGGATTAAGTTGGCCTCCTTTACTGGCTTTGCCCTGTAAAAGGACACACACACACACACACATTCGCAAAAACACACACATAGAGTGTGCAACATTTGCTTAAACCTTGCACTTAAAGGTCTGAATACCAATCAGTATTACCCTGTCTCACTCAGTGTGCGTAAGAGGGTGACTACAAAGAGTGGTTGTTACACAGCAGGAGTGAAAGACTCCAGTGTGTCTTTGTAAACACCCCCCACACCAGCACACACACACACACACACACACAGACAGAGATGGACATACACACATCGTGTTAATAGCTTACATGTGGCTGTACATGTTTAACACACAGTGCTTTTCCTGTTTGATTGGGGGTGAGTCAGCACACACTGTAGCCTGACCCACTAACTGACCATGTGAGCATTTTTTTTAAGACGCAGAGTGAATAAATCAGCCGAGTTGGAGAGGAGGGAGGCCACCAAGAGCGTTGTGAGTGAGGGAGACTAAAAGCGCGTGTTTTGGTTAGTGTGCGAGTAAGACCGGAAGGAAGTGAAGAACGCCAAGCGAGAGAAGGCATGGATGAAGAAAGAGAGGGACGTAGAGAGAGGGAGAGAATGAGGGATGTGAGTCATTCAGGGGAATGCTTATGCATGTTGTTACAGGAAGCATGTGAGAAAAAGGGGAGACACAAACGGTACACAGGAAAATGGACAACATTAACACGCCACTTTCCCCCAAAAGCACAGCGTACAATCAATACACACACCTGTTGATTCACACCAACACACACTCACACCAAGGAAATTTGCACACTACACTTCTGACCTTTTTATGTAATCTAGGGTTTCTAAATGATCAAGAGACAACAGTTTGGCTGTGAGTCACATTTAAAAGGAGATCTTACACATTATTCCACTGATGGACAGTTGGTGAGGAACGTAGCAATGGGCCAGCAAAAGGCGTGAAAGAGGGAGACTGTTAGCTAGCTAACATGGATGTAAACAATGCTGCCTCCAAAAAATTAGCGTAGCAAATGTTTGTCAGGCCTTAAAGATGCACACAGTGTGTTTTGGGAGAAATGGTGAATGTAAATATAACTTTGTACACAAGAAAAGTCCATGGGGGTACCTTTTTTAAGAGGTAAGTTGACCAATGAGCCAAACCCTAATAAATAGTGTGTGCGCATGTGTGTATGCATCCATGTTTTTTTCTGATTTTTTTGCCGTTTGTCTCAGTTTCTTTTGTTGTTTGTCACAAAACACCTTCACGTGTGCCCTGTCATGTGTCAGCCAGTGTAGCCTGATTGCCTTTCCTTTCCACAGGGGTAAAACCCTTCAGTATTATGTTTCAGTACTAGCTGAGCCTGATGAGCTTGTCATTCCATCCTCTTGTCACACAGGTTAGGCCGCCAGCCAAGTTCAAGAGGTTTAAGCAAAACCATTTTACAGTACGTTGAAGATCACAAGTTAAGCAGCGGGGCACATTTGGGAGTTCGATTACGAAACTCGGGCGCTCGCAGCCAATCTAATAGCAGGCAGTGACTTGTTTAATGTCGTGAGACAGTTTACAAAGCCGAAAGCCTGTTATCCATTCTACCTTCCTGCTAAACAGTTGTGTATATTGTGCGTGCACACTTAATAGGCATCCAGTAAATACTCAAGCTGTTAATATCTTATGCTTCCATAAACATAATGACTGTGATGCTTTAAAGTACCCCTGTGCTTCCCTGCTCATTATTTTGAATGGTCTACAATGTATCATAGCGTTTGTTTCACACAAGCACGCTTCCGTCCCAACCAAAGTGCTATTTACAGAGATTTTTTTGAATTAATGCGTTTTAAAACTGCACATATGCTTTTGATAGCTGTTTTGTGAACGCTCTAGCCCCCTTGAGGAGGCTTTTTAAAGTGAGCACGGGTATAATCGCGAAGCAGTTTGGTACACAGGCCAGTGTTATTACCATATGTGACTCCGGGGTGTTGTTGCTGCAATAGTGCTTTTAAAATATGAGGTTCTGGTGATGTGTGTTTATTGGCCTCCACGTTGAAACCATATTTAAACAATGAAACAGACGAAGCCGCTGTCCCAATATTTAACAGTTCCGACTGGCAGCGGCTGGCATACATCTTCGGTATGGAGTCATTATCACCATGAAGTCTCTTTGCAAGGAGTGCCAACTGCCCTGCAGGTTGAGTGAGGTAACGCAGATCCACTCAGGAGTGTATTTTAAGCCCTGGAGGTGCATTAGCGCAGACGCTAGTTGAGCTGTTGCTTAACTGCAGGGAAGCATATGTCAGTTTATGGCTTTATTCACTGTCTCTGATTGTGTTGTGTGTGTATAATATGTTTATTGTACTTTTTGTAGGCCAATAACAGACTGCACAGGAGCTGTGCACAATGTCTTCCCTGTTAATACTGTATATTTAGAGAAGTTGATGGATGATGTCAAACTTGCGATTTTTAATATCAAATCGTCGTAGCTTTCAGCAGGTAGTAATAGAAATACCACAGACTGTGTTCAGAGCTGTGGCGCCATGATGGTGGCCTTCCTGACCTGATGTCAGTCTGAAGCAGGCAGACAGCCACTGATAAAGAGTTTGCCAGGTTAGGGCACCGGTGCCATGTTGGCTTCGTATATCTTCCATGATGTCACCACTGTGTGAAACCTGACTTAAGCTTTCGTGGTATCTGAACGCAGAAGAAGTCACATGGCTGGATTTTTGTGCTGTTATGAAAACTGCTCTGGTTAAAATGGCTCTGGGAAGAAACGGACTGATGAAAGATGTGCAGACAGATGGACAGACAGCTGGTAGGCAGACAGACAGACAAATAGCCTGGCAGTAAAGATGATAGACAAACTGATGAATGAGGCGGAGGAACAATGTTTCCAATCACTTATATGAAATTCTAATTACATAGTTTGGTATTATTCATCTAGTTCAATGGTGACTCATAAACAGACAGATAACCATTTCCTTTTTAATTTTACGTGTGTGTTGCACTTGTGGTCTTTACTTTGAGACCCAAGTTTTTTTCTGCAATTTGCATTTAGCCACTGAGCAGGAAGGAACAACTGACCATATTTGGGCGAAGTGTGCCAGAAATGATTAAAAGTTACTGATTCATCAGGAAGGGAGTCATCCTCTCTCTCACTCACACATACTCATAATGTTGGAATTAAGAGGATTGGATGAACAAACCAACTGAAGTTTTCAGTCACTCACCTCCTGTTTCTGTTCCATATTATACAATCGGACGTGGATGCTACCAAGAATTAAGAGTAAAATAACAACGGTGGTCAGCTTGAATTCACAGCTAATGAATGGATCCCAATGGCTGACAAGTATTAAAAGGAGGAAATGGTGACCACAGACTGTCCACAGAAACTTCCTTTCCAGCCACTGTTCAAGCCTACAGGGGATGCGTTTTTTATGTTCACTTTAATCTACTTACAGGTGGTTTCTGTAAATGCCGTCAAACCCATCAAAACTGTTTGATCCTGCTACTGGACAATCCTCAGAGGAAAGTAAATGAATTGCCAGGCGGCTAAAAGAAGAAATCAGTTAGTGAAATGAATGAATGAATGATCGTGTTGGGACAGACATAACCACTGTCTGCAGCCTCTGTTAGTAATAGTAATAATATAGTCACTGAGGATAGAGAGAACAGACGCTGGATTGCAGACTGTATTTTGTAGTAATGGTAATACATGTAGTTACAAACACAAAACCCATAGGAACCTCTTCTAACAAGAAATAAATACTTTAAGGGAAAGAGAATAATAGAAATGGATGGACAAACAGAGGGGAAATAAGGTTTCTTGTCTGTCTGTTTTTGTTTCTCTGTGATAATCTGCTGGAAACTCCCACATTGTGCGTTTTTTTTATCCTGTGACTGATTGACTGAATATGGAATTGAACCAAAGCATTAATTCATTAGATTACCCAGTGTGTTGCCAGCGTTGGAGAAGTCAGAGGCTGTGTTGATGACTGAGCTGCATGAAAGACTTATAATGTTCTCTAATCCCTTTTGAAATCCACACAGATTACATCTCAATAATGGCAGGACGAATTAAAAGGCTCCACAAATAAACGTGGAAATTCCTGTCTCAAAGTGGGGGGAAATTAGTGGAAAACATATTGAAGCGGCACCTGAATGAGGTTGTAGGATTGCCAGAACTCCACGCCTGCGTAAAAATGCCAGAATAAAGGAATAAGTCGTTCAGTGAATGACATGGCAAATGAACGTGAAAGTGAATGTGGGGCCCTTTGGTTGTGTTAGTAGTACTTGCCAAGAGTGACATAATGATAATCTGCTGTAATCCTTGTTTGTATGCATTCTTATTTTAATCTGCACATAATCTCTTCTTTCAGTCCAATTGTAGTGGCAATGACTCCTCTGGCTCGTAGAGATGTGTGTGTGTGTGTGTGTGTGGTCCTCCTCACTCTATGTATTTAAGGTTTTTTTTTTTTTATTTGTGTGCTCTCATGGTAATTGGTAATTGATGGAAGAAAAGGAAAAATTGATATGTTAGAACACTTCGGGCTACTTTTTTCCAATGTTCCCAAGATGCACGCACACATGCGCACACATCGATATCGGTCTCGATATCGCGCCGTGATCTCCTCCTCAGATCTGTCCTCTGTTCTCTGCTGCAGAAATGACAGACTCAAGATGAGGTGGAGAGTGGAGGTGGAGGGCGAAAGTGGGCACTTGAGATGCTGTCTGGTTCACATATTTCAGATGGATGCATGGGGGATTTTGTAATTAGAGTGGGCTGAAGAGAGAGATGGATATTCTTCGTGTGTGTGTGAGAGAGAGAGAGAGAGAGAGAGAGAAGCCGGGTTTCCATCCAAGTATTTTTATGCAAATCATTAAAAGCTGAAAGCAAAGGTTAAAAGTTAACAGCCAAAGGTAGTGCCAGTTTTGGTGGTCTGACATACTCTGTATGTTATATTTACTGTATTTACCTTTACCTAGCTGACAGAAATGAAAGTAATCTGTTTTCATTTTTACACCAGTACAAGACTTTGCTGAAATCTTGGGTGTTTTTACAGTTTTGATCCATCTTTGGTGCTCACCACTTGTTCCTGCGCTGTTTCAGGACTTCTCTTCCCTTACACCAATGGTACTGTGACATCTGCACACTTGGGTTCTCTTTTGACAAAGTTTGTGTAGGTGGTGCTCTTGTTTGCCTGCCCAGCTATGGTAGCTATGGCAGCTATTTCAGCCTGTGCTAACCCCTCTATCAGTTCTAAGCATGCCACTGTGGCTGTGGCTGGAAAAGTAAAATGCGTAACTCCCAGTGTGCTGTTGGGAGGAGTTAGATTGGTAAATGGAAAAAAAAATCATGAACTTGCCTTGAAATCACTAAAGTCATACTGTGTTAAACAGTAGCAAATAGACAATGATTAAATTTAATCTCTCAGTTGGATGAAAACTGCTACTGAAAACAGTGAAATTGGGCAGCTGCAGTGACAAACTATTGTCCCTCATGTAGCAGCTAGTAAGCGCGATGCAGCGGCAGAGCTCCAGCCCTGGCAGCACCGTGCGGTTGCCAGTACAAGTCTTCCCGAGGCTGGTTGTGACCCTGAGGGACCAGCAGAGCGTTTTCCCCCGCAGAGGCTGCAGCACAGATACGTCCAGTCAACCCACAGAAACCACTGAACCGTTCAGTCAGGCCAAACAAGCTGATGTGTGAATCATTCAACCGCTCTGCGAGTGACTATGACTTTGGGCAGCTTTTTGGGGGGTCAAGGTTGGGTGACAGTCTACATTTTAATTCTCCAAATAGATTTTTAGCAAGCTGTGTGTGTGTGTGTTTGTGTGTTTGTGGGTGCAACTGGGGCATGTCTATCAGTAGCTCTAGGTTCAGCTAGCCATTCCCAGATATCCCTTTACTCTATATTACTGTGAATGTCTTTCAACTCTACTAATTCTATATATATGCTATTGTTACCTAATTACAGTGCAAGTAACTACCAAAACTACTGTGCTTGCGTCCTAATTATAGTGATGAATGTTTCCTGGCATCATATGGAGAAACGTCCTGCGTACTCGGAGCCTGTTTGGTTTGGCTTTCTCCTGCAATAAGTCTAAAGCAACCCACACATCGCTGGGACACAATAGCGTGCCCACATCACTACCACCAGACTCTGGAGGCTCTGGGTCCCTTTACTTTACATGACAGAGCCGTTTGCATTTTATCTGTAGCGAGATAGCAGCAAGGCTGACAGGGCTGCGGAGTCAAAACACGTAGAGGCTCCGGTAGGATGTGCTAAATGAGGGGTGCATGTTGTTTTAAGACAAGCTACATGAGTCCCTACTTCCTCACATGTGCATGTAGAGATGCATTAACAAGATTTTTATAGACATTTGTAGTGTTTGTAACATTTTCCTTCATCTGTGCGAAGAAAGAACATGGATAATCTCGGAAATGTAAATCCTTACTGCAAGCTGCACTGCAAGGTGTGACAGAGTAAAGAAAACGTGGCTGATAAAACAGTTGCATTATATTTTCTAGTCTCCATTCTGGCTGTAAGCAGCCTATAAAGAGATTAGCTCAGTTCAACTGTTTGGCCTGCGGCTCTTTCTCTCTGTTTTTCATATGATTCAAAACAGGACATCATATTCTTCCTGGGAGGAAGTGCAATAGAGATGAAGATCAACCACACACATGCGCACACACAAACAAAAGGTGCACAGTAACACACACACAAGATGCTACATGCACACTCCAGACTGGATTAAGTACATTGCATTGATTATGGATTGTTGCGGTTTATGGTTTATGGGTGTGCGAGGCCACATATTCATTACAGCAGCCAATCACATTAATTGTGAACACACACACACACACTCACACACACACACACTAGTAGCTCTTAAAATGTTTCTCTTAACATTCACACACACGCAGACAGCCACTTCCCACAGATATCATTCAACCTCCCCTCCCCCGCTATCTCCCAAGGTCACGTGCCCATACAGGAAGTAGCCGGGTGCTTTGGTGTTTTAACCCCTTCAGTGCATAAGAGAATAGAGATAAGGGAATTTTTATAAAGCCTTCTTTTCTGGGGTCACACTTTTTGTGACCCAAGCTGGTTACAGGAGGAAGAAAAACAAGTGTTCGAGAGGGGAAGCTAACGATGTCTGTGGGTGAAAGAGCTGCAGATTCCTGATAAGCAATCGTGTGAGACAGAGGGAGATAGAGGGAAGATGGAAAGCAGCAGGCGATGACTGACACAATGCATCCCTAATCCCTCCACCCTTGCTGACCCCTCTGTGACTCCCCCTCTCTTATATTCTCTCTCTCTCTCTCATAAGTGGTATCATGCTTGCAGCAAGGTGGCCCAAACTCTATGAATGGCCCTATTACAGACACACCGAGGGTGATTTATAGGAGAGCAGCGCAGAGTGGTAATGCCAACCAGAGAGGAAGGGCATCAAAGGAAACGCTAAGATAAAGAGACAGAGGGGGGAGAGCATGACAGGAAGCAGGTTCAAGCCCAGTATTTTTCCACTACTTCCATGCTGGTCTCACCCTCTGTGTGTGTGTGTGTGTGTGTGTGTGTCTGTGTGTGTGTGTGTCTGTGTGTGTGTGTGTGTGTCTGTGTCTGTGTGTTAATCAGATGACAGTAGACCAAATTATCAGGTCAGTCACAAGGATGTCATGAATTACCACCTCGAGATGGCTTGCAGGCAACTTTTCAGCTTAAATTTTTTTTGTCATTATGACAAGAAAAGGGTCTGGTCAGGGTCTAGTTAGTCCACTTATAAAGTAGCATGTCTCCATATGGAACCATGCACAGAAATTGCCTTGCACATTTATCTGCCAGCATAACCGCAACTTCTCCACAAGGCATAATGCTGGAATTGACCAATTCTTCATTTTCTGGGAAACAAATTTAGAGTTCTGGGAAGGAAGTCCCATAATTACAAGTAAATCACAAAATGCTTTTGCCTTTAGTTTCCATGTTTTAGTCCCATGTTTGGTGCTCCAGTTTTATTGCACATCGTTTCTGGCTCAATCAATCAGTGTTTGTTTAACAAACAGGCCTGTACATGCATACGTCGTGTGAATTGGAAGGTGTGCTCATCGGCTCATCTTTTGTGAGCTGCAGTTCCCTTTAAAACCCTCTCTCTTCCTTAGTCAAATATAATTATGTGAATCTTTGCAGGAGCATGTTTCGTCCATAAGCCACTAGAATCCTGAACTTGAGCAATGCAGAAATATGTGTTTTTGTGGGTTAAACAAGACCGAACTTCATCATATTAGTGTACTATTATTTAGAAAGCATTACCACAGTAGCTGTCAGCTGTTCTTCTAGTATCTCTTCTCTTTTGTTCGTCTCCTTTCTTTTTTTTTCTT
>NTHP01000031.1:695397-711248 GCA_003416845.1 Oplegnathus fasciatus
TTTATTACCTGGATGTTGTCAGACCTGGTCAACATCAAAATATTTCATCAGAATGTTCTGTTCTATCAACCGAGGTTTTTCATTGGCCTTCAGCCATGCTTCTGTTTTTCTATCTCTGTACTCACCTCTTATTTGTCTCGCCCTGTCCTTCAGCACACCTCCGAGGATGACTTAATGTTCTCTCTGTCTGTGATGCACCGATAATCCTTTTTCACAATCACAATGAAGTATTGACAAAGCGCTGAATGATTTATAGCTGAGGCCTTTTGATTTGGACCATTAGACAAAGATAATTAAAGCACAGTTTCCCCCATGAAAGATGTTCAACATCCTTTTTGAGTGCAAATAGGCAGAAAATCAGATGTTTTGGTTTCAGACATTTGACGCCTCGATACCAGCACGCTTCTTGCTCTAGTGTTGGTGATGTGGAGCTGTAAAAGTGTTGTGTGGACACTATGTTCTCTCAGCTTTGAGAACCGAAATACACTCTAACAGTCGAACAATCCCAGCTATGCCTGTGCTTACATTGCCTGCAGAGTGGTTGTAAGTGTGTGTGTGTGTGTGTGTGTGTGTGTGTGTAACTTGTCATTGTCAGCGTTCACACATATTTTGTACCTGTGTCACCGTGCCAAGTCAACCAGCCTGGGGTAATAGTTTTAATGGAGCACACACGTAAACACCCACTCACTCACCCACTCCATAGTGCAAACACACACACATAAACACTCAGCTAAAGCCTGTTCCTGCTCGGACTGACCTCAATGCAGAGAGTCTGAGTACAGAGAGACTTGAAAAGGAAAGGCAGCGGAGCAGTGTAAAATTTTGTTCCATGTAACATGCAGGTCACATGTCGGCCTCCCCTCTCCTTCTGTATTTCCCACGTCTCTCCACAGTTGTTCAATAAAAAGCAAAAGAATGAACAGTAGTCTGGTTTATTCAGTCAAAACAAGCACACACACGGAAATTGGGGTGAATGGCGACATTGTTTAGAGCCACGCGGCCTACTTTTCCTACTTCTTCCTCCTTCCTCCATCCTGCCTGCCCCAGCCATCACTTCCCTCTGTCCCCAACTTCCTTCTTCCCCCCCTTGCACCAAACCCAGCCAAAACATTGTTGTTGTCTTTGAAGCAAAACGGGCGAGTAGCCATCCTGGAGTCTGACTATTTTTATCCGAGTTTGTTACTGAGGCAGCGGGAAAGCAAAAGTGGCTACTTATCACCCATCACCCAGCTTTTGGTAAACCTAAGCCTCTCTGTAATTATTCACATTTTAATAACTTTCTCCTACGTGCTCTCTCTCTCTGGCCCTCTTTCGTACACTCACAGGTTTACACACATACCTACACACACTCATAGATCCCATCACAGGAATCCGTTATGAAGTGTGTTATCACTGGAAGACATGCTGTGTAATGCTTGTAGGTGGCCTCTGTGACCTACTTACACATGAAGCTTCCCGCACTGATAAGGCGTTGGCTTATATCCACCTTATTACACTCAGTGTGGTCATTTCATTAGCCATGAGTCTCTATATGTGCTTACAGTCCTATCAGTGTGCGTCTGGTGGCTGTTGGGGATTTCTCAGATCGAACGCTCACATCCTTTTTTATTTCTTTTTATATCTGCGCAGTTCGTCTTTCACTATGTGTAGCCTGTAACTGCATTATGTGTGTCTAAACTTGTTTATAGCACAGTGGAAGTTTTAATCAGATTTGAGGTCAATTAGAGTGCTGTGAAATCAAGCGAGTCTAAAATAAAAACTGTTGCCACACGATGAAGTTTTTTATTCAGTCTTGCCTCTGACCAAACTTCCCTGGAGAAGCCCCAACTTTGTTTCATCGCTCTCATCACTTCCCTTTGCAGAGACATTTACAGTCGCCATGATAGGCCTTTTTGTTGCAATACGAGGGCACTGACCTACTTGTGTGCATGTGTGGCTTATGTTTTTCCAGCGAGGGATCTGTATCTAGCATTTGATCTGTCCAAGCCTGCCAGCCGCCACACAGCCCCCTGTGAGAGGAATAGTACTATGACCTACACACACACACATATACACACAACTACGCTCTCATACTGTCGCATCTCATTCCGCTCTGTTCTGCAGGCAGCCTCCAGACAGACAGTGTGTCTGTCCGTTGCTCCCTCCCTGTCTCTGCCTCATCGTGGTGGTGTGTGAATCATATCTGCAAGCTTGTCAGGAAGTGTATAATTAAATTTAAAGACCACAATAAAATGGGGTCCATGTGCCAGTTTACAGTGTCAGTTTGTTTCTCGGGTGATGCTGGTGGTTTTGTGATGTGTAATTCTAGTTCAGTTAAAAATGAGGCTGAAAGTGTTTATCTCTAAAAAACCGACAGACAGGTGACAAACTAAAGGAAAAAACCTGAATAAATAGGTGGAGGAATACAACAAATGCAGGTGCTTCCGTATAGTGCACAAGAGGAAAACGAGATGAAACTGTAAACTGATTTACACTGAAGTGAAATATACTCAGTATAGTCACATCTACAATAAGAAGCTGTTGGAACATCAGGAATAATATCCATATATTAAAGTTAAGAAATTTATTTCCGTAGTGTGGAGTAAATATGGATTATTCACTGATAATACTTCATAGTGATATTCTGCTGCTTTTTCGTCACAAGAGTACAGATACAGTGGGTTTATTTTTTATTTCCAATCATTATCTTGTTGAGTCTCAAAGAGTTTAACACTCAAATAGTTGCCTAATAGTATCCTGAGCTGCATTAATAGAATAAGAGCATAAAAGTATCTGCGCTGCCATGAATCCTGAAACTCATATACAGCTATAGGTACCATTCATCAGACTGAGTGGTTAGAAGTCCTGTTTTCAGCTCTATTGTAACCTCAGTGCTGGTCAACGCTGTCCCAAGCTGAGGTCCTACGGGAGCAATGAGCAGTTATTTCCAGTGAGCTGGTTGGTCAGTGGTTGGGGCTGTTGACAGGTTTTGATTTGATCCTCTGAAGTCATGCAGCAGTAGGTTACCACGGTGGTCTACCTCGGTTAAAAGTGAGCCAGCTTCGTGACACCAGCAGAACCAGAGTTAAGCTTGAAGATGGCTGGCTAACCCACTGGTCTCACTTCAGGATACAGGCCTATGGGAGAGATGTCATTAAAGACTATAGGCCATTGAAGGTGTTCTGGAGGCTCATGGTGGAGCAACACTTTACACAGTGTTTCCTCCCCAGCTGTATCTATTACTTGCACATTTATCACTATCACTACTTCTTTAATGTGTCAAACACCCAAACTGATTTTTGGACGTACTGAAAAGATTCCTGGTTCAGGATAAATCTTTCTTTACCTCCAGACTTCAATTGTTCCACACTGCACTGCTTTGTTTACAACCCTGAAGTGTGTGCCAATATCTTGTAGCCACCTTTCAGTCTAGATCACATCTGCAGCCAACAGTAAAAAACCCCTCCAGACTCTCAGACTAGTTCAGTAAGTCAGTCTGGAAGATTGTTTTGGAAATCCTCCCTCGTGATTCCCTGCCTTCTTTGTGTCTCCTCTCTGAAGCCTGTCTTCCTGCCTTTTTCAACATCCCTCCCTCCCTCCTCTCTCTCTCTCGGTCTGCTCCACTCAGCTGCTCCCTCTTCTCGATATGCTCCTTAACCTCTTACCTTCCTTCCTCTGGGCGTTCCCTTCCCCCCCTCGCAGCTTTAACAGTTTGTCTCTCAAATCGTTTTCAAGTGAGCTGTATTAAATGGAAGCCAACGTGTATTGCTTCCGCTTTTCAGGTACATCAAACAGCAGTGAACGCATCACATTTACCTCGTGAGTAACCCACAGAGATACAAAGCAGATATGAAGTGCCGGTAATATAAGAAATGAATGAGTTATTTCTCTTTGTTCTTAAGATTTTTTGACATTTAAGTAAAAATACTATTCTGTCTCATTTTTCCTTCACTCTACAACCAAACACATTCAAAATTGGGATTTGGAAGACAACAATTGTTCTTAATTTACCGGCGTGACAGAGCGGAAGTTACAATAAAGAACTGAGCTTCTGTATTTACTTGTTTCCTTTGTCTTTCTCACGTTTTCTGTCTTAGCTTTCATTACCGAGTGTAGTAGCACATGGAGCCCACATGTTGTGTAGATCAGTCTTTGTGTCAGACTTCACAGCCTGTGTGTGTGTGTGTGTGTGTGTGTGTGTGTGTGTGTGTGTGTGTGTGTGTGTAAATAACAGACAGCATCAATATGTCTGCAGTGTAAGCATGTGTGTGTTTGAGTGTCTGTACACCTTTTGTGTCTGTCTTAGGGAGCTTTAATTTTGAAATCCGGTAAGAATACCAGCTTGTGTGTGTGTGCGTGTGAATAAATGTGTTAATAGTGTGTATTTTTTTGTCCCTCTTCTGCTTCAATGTCTTACTCTCAGCTTTTGTGTGTGTGTCAGTATTTTTGCTCATTTTTGTCTGCGTTGCTGCTTACAGCATGTCTGTATGTTGAGTTTTTTGTGTGTCCGTGTGTGTGTGTGTGAGTTTTACTCTGCTGACAGTAAGTCTGTCTGTCACCTCCAGTCTCTATCTCACACACACAGGCTGTCCTGCTCAGAAATAAATCCTTATACCCCACCCTTTACACACACACACACACACTCACACACACCAACACCCACTCTCTTCATCCAGCTCAGACTTAATAATGCCCATTTTATAATTCCTTAATCCATGTGTGTGTGAGGTGTGTGTTAACAGAAAGGATGTGTGTGATGTTGAGGACTTTGCACTGGGAAAAAAAAACTACCATTCGGTTAATGTGACACGCAAATGTGCACACACAGCATGCTGTGCCTGTCTGTCTCTGCATTTGTGAGTGTACATGTCTGTGTGTGTGTGGTTGTGTGTGAGGTGGGGTAGGGGGCAGTTGGGCAGGTGCAGAGACAGCTGGTGTGGGCAACTCTAACCGAGGGGGAGGACGAGAGCGAGAGAGAGATTCCTAGAGAATGACATGAATATAGGGTGGCAATTGAGCTGAAAAAGAGGGGGAGACAAGTGTTTGTACGAGAGAGAGAGAGTGTGTGTGTGTGTGTGTGTGTGTGTGTGTGTGTGTGTGTGTGTGTTGCTGCCAGTGGTGAACTGCTTTGATAGCACACACTGAGCTAGTGTGTTTGAGTGAGACAGATGGAGAAACAGAGAAAGAGAAGGGAGACTATTAAACCACTTTTGATAAAGCAACAGATTAATCCGAAAAAACCCCCAGAATTGATTGGCTTAAGGGAGAAGGCGTGGTAAGAAAAGGGAAAGAAGGAGACAAAGACGAACTTATAGTGAACTCAGTTTTCACGTTTATTTATTTAATAAGCCACATATCTCTCAGCTAGAGGCAAGTGTGCTTTTAAACTTCATATTAGAGGTCAGCTTATCAGTATCGGGCAATAATTGGTTTGCTGAAATTAAAAGTGCACAAGTGCGCCAATTTTGAATGCATGAAGTTTCTGTGCAGTTCTAAAAATCTCAGATGATTCAAACCAGCAGATTTCACTCCTTACATTATGGCAGCATGAGTAACAGCAATAGTTTGACATTTTTGGGAAATACACTTATTTGCCTTCTTGCCCAGAGTTAAATGAGAAGATGGATACCACTTTCATGTCTCTACGATAAATGTGAAGCCTCATCCAGCAGTGGGTTAGCTTAGCTTAGCACAAAGACTGGAAACAAGGGGAAACAGCTAGCCTGGCTCTGTCCGAAGGTAACAAATTGACCAGTTGCCACCACTGTTACCTGTTAATGTTTTAGGTAGGCCTCTTTTGTGATGTGCCTTTGTGTCGTGGCTCCATATGTACTTAAAGATCTGCAACGGTTAATCGATTAGTCAATTGACAGAAAACCAATCAGCAACTATTTTGATAACCGATCAAACGTGAAAAGTAATTTTGCTAGCAATAATAAGAAACAAAAGAGATCCAGCTTCTCAAATGTGAATATTCTCTCGTTTTCCTTGTCTTCCATGATAGTAAATATTTTTGGGTTTTTGGAGTGTTGGTCGGACAAAACGAGACATTTAAAGATGTCGCCTTGGACTCTGGGAACTTGTCACAGGCACTTTTTGGGCCAATTGATTCATTGAGAAAATAATTTGCAGATTAATTGATAATAACTATAATTGTTAGTTGCAGCTCTAATGTACATCATTACAGTGTAGTTTGTACAGTGTATTTGAAACATTCAAGTGAAGCTGTGTTTTGTATTGTGAACACTAGTGGGTATATATATATATATATATATATATATATATATATATATATATATATACAGAGCAAGCATTTTTATACTGTGTGCATGTAGGAAATACATTTTGCATTTTCTGCTTCCCATCCTTAAAAAATATCATTTGAAAATTTCCATCTACTTGCCTGTTTCTTTGTCTCTCCTCTCTCTTCTCTGTCGTGTACAACATGCGATGTGATAGAAAGGCAGCGCCCTCTAGTGTTCAGAAATGGATGTTCATCAGTCACTGCACCACGTCACACAGACAGACAGAAATGCCTGCGCTGGTCTATTTGCAGACAACCACATAACATAAACACAGGGACTAAGAATAGAAAGGATGATGATGATCCTTTCTTTCCATGAAAAGAGATTCAGTAATGTGTATTTGTGTGTGTGTGTGTGTGTGTGTGTGTGCGTGCGCACACGCTGACAGTCAGCTGTCACCTTCAGATGCTCATTAGCAGCGTTAACCAACCAACTTTTTACTTTTTGTTTTTGTCAATACTCATGGAATTGTGTCTCTTAATGTGCTCTCCTCTCTTCTTCTCTTGTTGCACGTGTTATAGGAGGAGGCCATCCCAGAGCTTGAGATAGATGTGGATGAGCTGCTGGATATGCCCAGTGACGTTGAACGGGCGGCCAGGGTCAAGGTAGGACGCAAATACACACTTGTGTCAAAGTATGCAAGGACACACAGACGCAAAAATACAAAGTATATATTCAAACTGTCTTTTGTTGTTTTACAGGACTTACTGGTTGACTGTTTTAAACCTACTGAGGTGAGTTCTTTCTTCCTTCCATCCCTCCACCCCCCGACACCTTACCCCTGTATCTATGCGATGTGGATTTCATGTTTCTGAACCCCCCTCATGTGTTTTGTCCCTCCTGTCTCCCCGTAGGACTTCGTCTCAGAGCTGCTCGACAAGATCCGAGGGATGCAGAAGCTCTCCACGCCTCAGAAGAAATGATGGCGTCCCTCCTCCTCTTCCACCCCTACATCCTCCCCTCCACCTCAGCCCTCACCTCTCGTCTTCCTACCGCTCTTTCCTTCTTTTTATTCTTCAGTTTATACTCTAACTGAACCTTGTTTCCTCTTGTCGTTAGACCCTCCCTTCTAAACCCCTTCTGTTTTTCTTTTAGTCTCTTTCTCTTCTCTTGTTGCCTGGATCCAGCCCCGTAAATCGCTTTATATTTTTCATTTTTTGTGACCTTCCCTCGTCGTTTGTCAGACTACCTTCTTAAAAACAGCAAAGAAGAGAAAGTAAAGTAAAGAATGCGTAATAACCAGGCAGAAACGACAGCAAGCAATTCATTGGTCTTTATCCAATCCAGGCACTCTCCTTCCTTCTCTTTTTCATTCCTGCACCTCCTTTTGTTTTGGCTTTTCCTCCTCTTCCTCATCCAAGCTCTTCTTCCTCCCACCCTCCCTCATACCACCCTCCATCTGTCTGAGGAGGAAGAGAAGAGGAGCTGAGATGAGATGAGCCCCGTAATTACTGAGAGCGGAGCGGCCGAGAGTGGGAAGAGGAACAAGAGAAAGAGTCTGCGACCGCCAAGGAAAGAGCGGAAGGGTGACCGATGGAGGAGGAGGCAGC
The DNA here is from genome assembly GCA_003416845.1 of Oplegnathus fasciatus. Classification (NCBI taxonomy): domain Eukaryota; kingdom Metazoa; phylum Chordata; class Actinopteri; order Centrarchiformes; family Oplegnathidae; genus Oplegnathus; species Oplegnathus fasciatus. The sequence continues at coordinate 703,232 of NTHP01000031.1, forward strand.
CAATCAGCTTGAAGCAGGGCCTAATCAGTGCTTATGTCTCTACCAATGAGATTCCTTATTTTATTATTGTAAGGGGTTTAAACTTATAAATGATCCAACCATGAGTCTTTTTTTAATTTAAAACTTTTTGGGGGGTACGTACAGTCTTTTTAGATACCCCCTCCCTTAATCAGAGGCATTTGCTACAGTGGTGCATTTAAAGACTGACTTTTTTGTGTGTGTATCTGTTGAAAAATCTGCACTATGTCATTTCGGGAAGAAAATCTGAACCTCTGACCACAAAGAATAATGTATGGTATATCTTTAGTCCAACAAAGAGGAAAATTTGATTCCTGGAAATAGTGGTTGAACCTTAAAAAAAGTCGCTGGTTGGCTGTGGTGGTCATACGGTCCGACTAAGTTTAGAATAAAACTCTTCCCTTGAGGCTAGAGTAGACTAGAGTAGGCTCTCTTAGGTCGGGGTGTGCTGGAATAGAACTTAAATTGTTGGAGAAAAAAGAAAAGAGCTAAGTGTGTTTTTCTTTCCTCAAATGCGTGGTGCAGTCGTAAGAGAGGCTCTTCAGAAGCCACTGCTGTCCAGCCTGCACATACACGTGTACGTCTGTGTGTTGCTAAATGCTACGTGTGTGTGTTGCTACATAATGTACAGCAACATTCATAATAGGAGTGTTTTTCGGGCCTGTATATTCTGCTGTTCTGTACGACAAATTTAGTAGATTTTTAGTATAGGACTGGTTCCTGTTTTGTTTTTTTCTGGATTCATTTTGTCACGCACGCATACACACACACACTGACAGTCCGACAGGGGGACCCAGAACAAAGCTGCCTTGTTTTTTTTTATCATCCCCCTCTCTCTGTCTGTTTTTCACTTTCTCCTTTTATCTTAGAAATTATTTAGTCCACCACATTGTTTGGCATTTGGCAGGCGTCAGTTCAGAGCTGTCGCACGTACATGGAAACTGTCTGTGTGAGTGTGGAGACTTTGTACTTTCTTTTGCCTGTCAGTAGACCCACCAACGAGACGTCTGAATGGGACGGATGGAGGGAGGGAGGCCACTGTTTTACATTGAAGCTGTCTAAAAAGCATTCACCCTTCTTTTTCTTTCTTTCTCTCACTCACACACACACAGGCCACCCTTGGGGCGGAGGGAACGGAAACACATTAGTAAATACAGCTGCCTCTCACACAGATGTGCACACACACACACACAGAGCGCTGAGAGAGAAAGGGAGAGAGCGAGACAGGTCCATAGTTGTCACAAGATCTGCATTTCCCCGCCGCAGCTGCCAATCATCTCCAAGAATAAGCCATCTGTTTCTGATGCTGAGCCAATCAGATCAGAGACCGGAGCCCGTCGGCCAATTGGAGAAGCAGTAACATTCTCTGTGGTTCCTGTGGCCATTTTCTAACACCTGCGGTGACGGCAGACCTCCACTGTCTGTCTCTTTCTCTCTCAGTGCCAACACAGACACACACACACACACACACACACACACACACACACACACACATTGGCTCATTTTCATCTTGCTGCTCTGTCATTTCTCCCTGGCATCCCCTCTCTCCTCCTCCTCCCACCCATTTCCATCCTTCTGTCCACCCTCCCTCTATCCTTTTTCAGTTTTCTTTCCTTTTTTTTTAAAAAACAGATGTTGCCTTAGGTATTATTTATGTTACACAAACCAAATAAACGGAAGACATTCATTTTTAAAAAAGGTAACGCAAACCGCTAAAAACATGCGTTACTGAGCAGAACTGCGGCATGTGGAGAGTCTCGGATCTTCTGTCGCTCCTTTTTCTTTTTTCTTTTTTGAAAAACAAACAGATTCTGTTGTTGTTTTTTTTTAGAAGTGAGTGTTTAATACTTAGGCCTTGATACAGTGATTTTGTTTAGATAAAACAATGTTCTTTACATTTACCATTTGAATACTGGTCCGTTTTTATTGTGATCATGATACTTCTTGATGCCAGGCCTTGGATTAACACGTAGTTGAACAAAAATCCATTCAGATACATTTTGGTGCGATTGCTTTTGCCTTCGTTGTGTGGTTTCCAAGTCGAGCGCGGTCTGCATCTTTTGGAGACATTGGGTGATCAGTGGGATTGTACCAGGCAAGCTCAATCAGTAGCTGAATTTGAGTGGATTTTCATTTCTAAATCCAGGTTTGGATTATACCTTCTTAGACTGTTATTGAGAAGTCTGTTTTTTTACTGTTGGGGAAAATTGCAAAAAATATATATACTGATTATTATCATTGAGGCTAAATACAAGAGCTAAACCATACGAATTGGAAGAATGGAGGTGTTTTTTTGGACAAGGATTAGATCAAACCAACAAACAAATGTAGCAATATCAACAACAGGTCTTGTTTTTGCCCAATTTTGTTACACTTTTATGCAACTTTAATAAAAACATGTAAAATGGACGTCTTGTTTGTCTTTGCTTATTGGGTTTGTCAGTTCTCTGCTTCAGAAAACCTTGATGTGTTCTAGTTGATTATACAACAGTTTATTACCTTGTATTTAGTTCAACAAAGGATCCCTTTAATTTTGAGATGTATTAGTGTGCAGTTTATTCACATGCAAAGATGTTTTATCTTTATAGACCTTTTTAAGGGAAGACATTTTGACTTGTTCTCGCAGGAAAAGCACAGGTGTAATTAATAACATTAACAATGGCTCTGTTCCATTAAGTGTCCCTATAAACCATGTCTGTGAAGGGCAAACACAATGTGAGGCAATGGAGTGCAGACGTAATTAATGTTATTATTTCCACCTGTAGTTTTCCTGCAATGACATGCCAAAATGTCTGCCATGAAGGCCTATTGTTCGAATGATGTGAATCCCACCATTAACATTTGCATGGCTCTCTCTTGCATGGCCATTTTCATTACTTTGGTGCCATCTTGTGGTTAAGTACAGTATAACAACTACATTTATACCCCAGTGTGAAGCAAGCGTGGGTCTAACTCTGCAGTTTGTGAATTATATTCTTTTCTAATCGCTGGGCAGTTAACGGACAGTCAGTTATTGAAGAATGATGCTTAACACCAGTAACATAATGGCTGCATCACATTGCACCAATGACTAGAATAACCACTTCTCAGGAGGAGTTGACGAACAAAGTTGGGTCCGCGTGTGGATGTTTGGTCTATAATGTATCTACCACAACACAGAGGCCTAAATAAATCACAGTGTCTTATAGAAATTCAAATTCAAGATTGCTTCATTGGCATGATTGTAATAAAGTGCAATACTGCCAAAGTGGTTGTACAAAGTTCACAATGTAAGAAAAAAAGACAACAGAAGCGTTACACAGACTGCAGTCTAAACAACTGCATTACTATCTTACATATTATTATTTAATTATTTAAAAAATCTGAAAAAAGCTGACACTTTTAAAACATTTTGCATTAAAGGTATATTGTTTTTGTTTTGATCCTACTGTTTTGTATTTATTTTTGTTTTCATTACAGCCTGTAATCAGTGTATTTACTGTAGTGCATGTGTAGTCTCACCTGAGTGGTCTTGCCCAGCATCATCATATTGAAAAAAGGCAGATGCGCGGTATTTGTACAAGTCCCAGCCTATTGGCTAATTCTGCTGGCTTCCAGCAACAAACTGGATTATGATTGGCTTACTAAACCTACTTCAGCATTTTGATTGGGCAAGCGGCGTTTGGGATGGTCGCTCGCATTGGCCGCGCCATCAGCAGTGCTCGGCGCTGATTGGCTGAGTTTACGGGTTGTAGAGTCCGGCAAAGTGTCGAACTGAAGACTGAAGTGAAGAGGAAGTACTTTTTAAAATGGAAATATATCAAGTCGCACTTTAACTTTTTGCAGCCGAGCGGAGGGAGAAGGTGAGCAGGCTCGTGTAGTCGCTGTCTTGTCCGGTCTTGTCTGTCTTGTACCTGTTTACTAACAGCATCGCCTGCCTGCATGGACGGATAACGTTACTTGTTAATCCGTGTGCAGTTGGAGGACGGGGTCAGTGTGAAAGCTACTGTGGCGATGCTTCAACACGCTTAATGACATTTAAACGCTCATTGTATTGTTTACTATCAAAAGCCAAATACGTTCAGAGAAAATACCCGTCAGTAAGATAACTTTAATAGTCTGAGAGAGTGATGAGCAGGCGGTCAGTCCGTCGCTGTGTGTGGTTTCAATTGTTAGCTAGTGTTGCACTTGACTTCACTGTGGTTTATTTGCCGCTAATTTGTCATAAAAATGCAACAACGAGTCTCTGTTGATTTTTTGGGGGTTGTAAGTAAATAGACTGACTGTATAACAGGCTTCAGACACGGCTCGGGTCTTTATTTTAGTCTAAATACCGCCGTCGAGTTCATAACGTTTACCATTTTACTGTATGACATCACGGAAGCTACCAGTGGTCAAGCTTGGCACAATTCAAATAGGACATCCGGTAAGATAACAAAATAAAAGCCATATTAATGACTAGCCAAAATTTGAAGGAAATGAACAATTTATATTCCACTTGTAATTATTTTCCTCAAAGCGTTTCTGACGCATTGTGAGGTAAATTATTTAGTTTCTCCCTTAACATTTTGGGCATTTCATCAAACAAAATCGGGTAATTTCCGGTTTTGTGCTGTGTTTTTTAGCGGACTTGACAGAGATACGGAAGCCATAAGGTAGCTCGATGTCCCGCTGGGACCGGAGAGCTATCTGCACAGTAAGCTATTCACAATGAAACCACGGACAAGTCTCTGCTTCACCAACAGAGTAGTGTGTTTTATCCCCTTGTCTGCTTTCTGTGCTCTTTTTTTGTGGCTTACTATGTTGAATGAATGTTGTCATTCATCAGCGTCACTCATATTGAGCAAATTTAGCAGAAGTAAATCAGATTTACTTGTTCTGTGTGCAGTAGAAGTGGAACCTAAAATAGCAAATATAAAACCAGGCCACCACTGTTTCCAAATGATCTCATTCCATATTTTAAATCTGAATAAATGTACTTCTTCAGTAGTGGATGCATGAACTATTCTGCTTTCCTGTCAGCAAATATTGCAGTTGTGATATAAATGGCAATACACGCTCATGCATGTGTACATGCTTTTTTTCTTCCGTGTTTCCTTTTTCAAATCAAGAAATAATATACAACAAAAAGGCTGTTTAAAAATACGATTCAAATCAGCAGGCAGTGTAGTTGAAGCAAAGAAGAAAAACAACAATCAAGAAAAATAAATGTAATAAAGCCATCTTTCTTAGATGATTTAGACACACAGGACTCACCATTATTCAACAAAGTAACAATAAAGTGCAAAAAAATGAACAAGCATCAGTATACATGAGTAACCCAGTGTACTAAATGATAATCACTCATCAATGAAATGGCTCAACAAGAGAAGGACAGACAGCATTTGGCTTTGGTTGACTTTTAGACCTTTACCCAGACACACTGTGGCATAGTTTGTGTGTGTGTTTCTCAGCCAGTCATGCCCGCCCAGCCCCCTGTGAGGGAGCCGGAGGAGGAGATGGAGGCAGAAGGAGAGTCGCAACTCCCTGAGGCCAACGGAGAGGTGGGGCAACCGAGGGAGAACGAAAGAGGAGGAGAGGAGACCATGGAGGAGAGCACGGAGGAGAGGGACAGTGACTTGGAGGAGAGTGAGGAGGAGGAAGAGGAGGAGGAGGAGGAAGAAGAGAGTTCAGGTAAAATCCAAACGCTCTGCTAAATTGTTGCCTGACTGTATGGAAGGAAAGATGAAGATGGAGATACTCTATTTGTCTCTGTGTGTGTCCTCTGTGAAGAGATGGATGATGAAGACTGTGAGCGGAGGAGAGGAGAATGTCTGGACGAGATGTTGGATCTGGAAAAACAATTTCAGGAGCTGAAAGAGAAGTAAGTTGAAACAGGAGGAGTGAAGAAACCTAATCTGATTTGAAATAATCTGTATGAAAGATTGAAGAAAAAAGGAGGAGAGACCGACTTCCCCGTGTGATTGCAGGTTGTTTCGGGAGCGGCTGAACCAGGTGAAAGTGAAGCTGGACGAGGTGCTGACGGGGAAGGCTGGAGAATACAGAGAACCACTGGCTGCACTACAGAACAGCATGCAGATACGAACACAAGTGGCTGGTAAGTCAAACACACGTTGACTTACTCAAGCTCTTCTCTCATGGCATACACTGAAAGTAAAAATGTGACTTTGTTGGGTAGTTTGGAATCTTCCCTGCACACAGTAAGTCCCAAACATGCCTGAAAACTTTAATAGAGCATGTGGTACATTTTGCAACACATGATTTTTATCATATCTTTTCCAGCAGACATAATTTGACTTTGTGTCCATGATACAACACCTGACCACCGGGTGGGGCTGTTTAACAAACATTAATCTCTCTGGCAAGGTGAAGGGAGTCAGGCTACCCACTGTGCTAAATAGAACAGCCTGGAAGGTGATTGTGTAGTTTCCCAACATATATTTAATGGAAATTATGGCCTAAAATTTGACGGGGGTGCGAGGGACATGCAGACCTGAGGTATTTTATTTTTGAGTGACAGGCTATATTGTGTTAGAAATAACATTGATTATGAATAAAAATAATATTCAGATATATTTTACTCAACAAATGTTTCTGTTTTAATAATTGTATTGTTTAATAGACTACTGTATAAGAATTATAAGACAGGAAGTCAAAGCTCGGCCTGACTTACTTTACTCAGCACCAAACTAATTGACACCATGTCAAAGAAATTGTCGGTGTGGCAGAGTTTTGTTAAAAAGGATGACAAAAAAGTGGAATGTAAACTTTGCTCACAGCAGTTTTCTTATCACAGCTCAACAACCAACACAACATAACATCTAAAAACGGAAGGCATACGTTCTTTTGTGTTTAACGCTTGATAGGCTTTGAGTGTGAACATATCAGAATTGGCATATTTTAATATGTTTGGTCTAATAAACAGCCTGATCGTTTTGGTTGAAATACAACTGCTGGCTCGTCCCCATGAGACAGCTTCGAGTGAGATGACACCCGTAAGCGTCTCACGGACCGGTGTAGCTCTGTGTTCACACTGTGCGGGCCGGAACAATAGTGGAGGGTCCTGTTTATTATAAAATAAGACAAAAACAATTATCTTAAAATCATTTTGTATATTCCTCAATAGTTCTTGTGGGATCACTAGTTGATAAAGTTCTGTTTTCGGAAATCATATGAATATGGGCAGATCACCTGCCGAACAGCATGAACCTGCCTGTTGTTGTCATGTCAGTATAAAATAATTAAGTTAAATATAATTTAATATGCTGCAAATAGCTTCCTATGTTAATTAATAATTCATTAAGACGGCCAGGTACAGTGCACTCAGTGCACTGTGGCCGATTTAGTTCATCTAGAGATAATGTACAGATTTTTTTCCCCCCATCAACCAATCGATTGGTTGAAGAGTAGGTAGAATTTCGGTCGACCAAGATTTTCTTTGGTTGACTGCAGCCCTAGAAAATACAGAGATTTGCTCATGACAGCAGAGTTGGTGGCATTTATACACTGTGTGCACAATTATTAGACAAGTTGTATTTTTGAGGATTAATTTTATTATTGAACAACTACAGTGCTCTCTGTCAATCCAAAATGTTAATAAACCTCAAACCTGAATATTTAAAAAAGTAAAAGTGAGGTTTTGGCTTTCTTAGGAGAATATCTATCTATTATTGGGCAACTATTAGTGTGCAGAATTATTATGCAACTAAATGAAAAATGAAAATTTTCCCATCTCACTTGTTTATTTTCATCTGTTAAAGTGAGAATAATAAACAAACAACTCAAAATTTACAAATAAACATTTCTGACATTTGACCAATATAGCCACCCTTCTTTTCAATAACAGTCACAAGCCTTCCATTCATGGAGTCTGTCAGTTTCTTGATCTGTTGACGATCAACTTTTTGTGCAGCAGCAACCACAGCCTCCCAGACACTGTTCAGAGAGGTGTACTGTTTCCCTTCACCGTAAATCTCCCGTTTAAGAAGGGCCCACAAGTTCTCAATAGGGTTTAGGTCAG
>NTHP01000031.1:711314-733820 GCA_003416845.1 Oplegnathus fasciatus
AATAATTATGCACACCTTGATATAGGGTGTTGATCTCCTTAGGCCACACCCTCCCTCATTACACAAATCAGCTGATATGCTTAAATCCAATAAGCATTCAAGTTTATACAGCTTGGAGTTGGAAAATATGCATAAAAATGATGATATGGTCAAAATACTCACTTGCCTAATAATTGTGCACACACTGTACAGTGCACACACTAACACACAGAGGACACACAATTTTTTACTCCTACACCCACAACAATGTCTTGTAACTTTTCTTATTCTGCCCATTTATAGTTTCTTTAGCTGTGTTCAGTTGGAACTGGTCTGTGTTTGGCAGCTTTCTTCGATTTGTGAGTGGCTGTTAAATGACAGCTAGCATCAAAAAGGTTGTTTGAAAGACTTTCGTGCAGATACCCTGAAATCATAAAAAAAGGTGAAATGAACTGTATTATAATAATAAGCTGATTGCTATCATTATCTGTTTCTGTCTCTACCTACAGGAGTGTACAGAGAGCTGTGTCTACAGGTGATCAAACACAAGCACGAGTGTGAACTACAAGGAGCAAGGCAGCACCTGGAGGTACACATTCAGTATATGCTGCACAGGGACACTCCTATACTTTAGCCAATGTTATTGAACAAAATTACTACAAAACTAAAATTGTATGTATGTATTTATGTGAGTGTGTGTTTGTGTTACAGAGTGAGCGGACGTTGCTGTTTGATGCCATGAAGACAGAACTGCTGGAAAAGATAAGAAGACTGGAGGAGGACAGACAGAATATAGACCTCACCTCAGGTATGAAGACATTGCTAAACATTGTCATCATCATTATTAGTCTTTTTGATTTAGGGAACAAAATACATTTCCTGTACTTTATGTATTTTATTTACTTTTATTTTCTTTTTCTCCTTCCAGAGTGGAGCGACGAGATGAGGGGCAAGAAGTGTAAAAGAAAGAACCTGCTGGGTCGGTCGGAGAGGAAAAAGAAAGTAGCTCTGGTTTCAGGTAAAACTTCTCTCCACACCACTTTTCAGAAATTCCTCGTCGCACAAGTTCGTTGTTTTCCAGCTGTCCTATTGTGATATTTGTGGCTGTAAGCTGGAATTTGCTGTTTAATACCTCTCCCTCTGCGTCTCACAGGGCCTTTCATCGTCTACATGTTGAGAGACATTGACATCCTTGAAGATTGGACTGCTATCAAGAAGGTACAAAATGTGTAGCTACGTTTCCATACACTCCAGCAAAAAAAAACAGCTAAATGTATCATGGCTACAGATGTATTTTGGTAACTTGGTCTCTGTGTCTTTTCAGGCAAAAGCAGCTCTGTCGCCACTAAAAAAGAAGGTTGAAAGTAAGTCAGCCTGTCTACCTGTCTGCATACACATATTAACACCATACTGTTGGAGGATTTTTCTGTAAGCCATCCTCATTTTGTCTTTCAGAGCGGTGATAATAGGAGGATCTTACTGAAGACCGGTGGCAAAGAAACCAAACTTAACACACACACACACATTCCCAGCTACTTCCACTAACAGTTATGGTTTTGTCTCCTCGACTGAAACCCAGCAGACTGTTGTGTTGTTTTTTTCTGCATCTTTGACCCCAGCAGCCAACCACCCCTCTGCTTGTTTGTTATCTATTGCTATTTAAAATAAGTTCTTAATGATATGACAACCATGTATTTATAGAATGATTTATAATGGTGATTAAAATTTTAATCTTTTGTGACACAAGGTTTTGCGTGTTCCTCTGGTTCTCTTGTGATCCGTGTGTGTGTGTGTTTGTGTGTGTGTGTGTGTGTTTGTGTGTTTGTGTGTTTGTGTGTGTGTGTGCTCCGGGGTTTATAAGAAAAGAATGAAAATTAATCTTTAGGTAAATGCAACCTTTCCTAAATATCGTTTTTGATGATTTTACTTGCAGTATGAGGGAGTGTTAGTGCCACTGTTTGGAGAAAGAAAGATTGAGATTTTGTAGAACGTTGTTATTTCTATAAAGTTTTATGAGAAAAAAGTTCTACTATTTCAAGAAAAATATAATATTTCGAGAACAGTGGCCCTAATACTACATATTATTACTGCAATAATAATATGTTGCAGTATTACTGCAATACACAATTTGTGCTTTGAGATAAAATATGAGTGCCAGAAGTTTGTATCCCAACATTTCCCACTCATCTTTATAAGCCATCTATTCTGATCAGCAGCCTTTAGAAATACTGATGTCAAGTCCAGATTCCCCCATGTGCATCACCAGACAACAGACACAAAAAATACCTCTGTAAATTAATAGAAAATGTTTACCATATTTACTCTTTTAAAGACAGTGTTCGACATTTTGGGAAATGCGCTCTCTCGTCAAGTTATCTGAGAAGATGGATACTCATGTCGCTAAATATGAAGCTACAGCCAGCCACTGGCTTACTTAGCTCAGCATTAAGACTGTAAGCAGGAGGAAACTGCTAGCCTGGCTCTGTCTGAAGATAAAAAGAAAAAAATCCACCTACCACCACTTTACACTTTGTTTACCTGTCCTTGTGGGCATGCTGTAAAAATGGGTGGCACCACCAAATTACAGTACCTGTCCTTTGTGTGTTGTAAAAATGGACAGAACCACCAACAGTGTTAACCAAATGTACTTTTAAACATACACAAGTTAGCAGTCTCCATCAATATTGAATGCATAAATGTATACAGATTTTTAAACTTAGTGTTGTTTTGTGATTTAAAAAAAGACTTGAATGCTGGATCACTGTATTCGTGAACTGCGTTGTTGAAAATGGCTTAACTCTCTGTCACTTCCTGTTGGCCTGTGAAAGACTGAATTCACACATAAGCCAGAGTGCTAAGTCCTAAAAACAGGACAATAAATGTATGAAAACAATCGGCTGTTTCTCACTCACCAATAAAAAAAATAATTGTAATTGTCGCCACCTATAGATCAGTGGAATAGTGTGAAACTATTGGCAGGGATGTGTATCGCCTCACCAGAGTACTGTTATGGGTACACAAGAACACACGAAACACTCATAAAAACATTGCTCCATAGCGCTATTAGTGGTCAAATACTCCACAGGGTACCTTTAACTGTTTTGGTTCACTCGCTGCTCTTATCAACGTTGTTTTCAGACGCAGCAGGCAGCCGTTTTCTGCAAAACAGCTCTGATAAACCCACTGCACACTACCTGCCCAGGATCTAATGGCAGACAGACAAAGCTAGCAACTAGCTGATAAATGTAGTGGAGATTTTAGCTGCTAAGGAGTCAGATATTTCCTTTTCCTTCATACCACACAGTGGAATAGTTTATCTAAAAGAAACCGACTATCTTGGCATATTGCACCCTGATTATAGAGCAGTGAGTCTGGAGTTCTTAATCCGTACTTTGACCTGAACATTCATGTCTCCACAACCCTCCTGACCAGCAGAAGCTCTTCAGGAATATCGGAGAGCAACAGGATTTTTCTACAGTGTGTGTGTGGAGGTGGTTCTTCACTGTCCCTGACTGGCTGAAGCACCTCCCACATTGTTCACAGTGGTATGGTTTCTCTCCTGTGTGAATTCTCTGATGCATCCTGAGACCAGCAACGCTCACAGTGGTACAGTCTTTAAAGACCAGGTGTAGCTTTTGCCACATTCATCGCATCTGTACGGTTTCTCCATCCGTGGGAACACAATGGTTGGATTTCAATTCTGCCTGCAAAGCGAAGCTTCTCCCACACTGGCTACAGCTGCAGTTCTCCCGTGGTGTCAGATGTTAGGTGTCGAGTGAGTTTGCTGGTGCTGCACCAGGTGATGAGACTGTGGAAAGCTTTTCTCCCGCAGGTTGTATTGATATGGTTTCTCTCCTGTATGAGCGAACTGGTGTGGCTTCAGTTGAGACAGGTGGTTGAGGGTCTTCTTGCAGTAGCTGCAGTGGTAGGGTTTCTCCCCCTTGTGGTTGCTCGTGTCTTACCTTATCTTACCTCACTTATCTCACATGCACAAAGATATAGTTGTGTTTACATTAAGCAAAAAAAAAGTGAGGAAATGAAGTTAAACGGGGAGGTGAATATATGCTCGAGAATAGCAAGAGACAAGAGTGTATTTGGACAGTGTTTATTTGACATGAAAAGTGGGAAAGAGGAGAGCTGTGACATTTTTGTGCGTATTTACATAGCAGCGAAAACCAAGAAGAACGACAGAGCTGTTAATACTGATGAAGTTTAGGCTTCTGATTAACTTTTTTCTTCAGAAAAGGTCCTCAGAAATGTGAATTTTCAGTTAAATGTCAAGGTAAATGTACTATCCTAAACAATATTCTGTCCTAAACAACATTTTGGGATCTGTTGAAGAAGACACCAACTTTCAAGTGCCCATTTTAAGTTGGTGTTGGGTTCAGATGATCTCTTTGTCTTGACTCTTTTCCCCATCAATTTGTGTCTGTTTTTACTCTGTCTCTCTTTCTTTCCTCCCTCAACCTCCCATTTCCTATTCTCCCCTTAGAGTTTCTAGAGATGAACCCCTTCTTCTCATCTCCTCCTGACCCCCACTTTTCTCCTTCCTCCTGGGTGCCAGTCAATTGGTTTCAATGGGAGCCTGCATGACAGTTCATGACTTCACTATCCCCCCTCTTCCTCATTTCCTCACAGGTGCTTGCTGAGTTTACGCGCCTGCCTCTCCCTGGCCTCGAAGGCAGATTTGGTATCCATCAGCTCATCCAGCTGCCGGCGGATTCGGGCCATGTCGAGCTGGGAGGCCTCGCACTGCTCCCTGAGGGCGGCCGACTCCACCCTCAGCTGCGTGGCGGCCATGGAGAGCTGCTCGCTGCGTTCGCGGCACTGCACCTGCATCCTCTTGGCGTCGCTCAGGAGGGACTCCACACTCACCGCCACAGATTCACACTGATCGTTAGACATGTTCTGGACAGAGGTAGAGGGGTGGATGGAGGTCAGCGGTCAAAACATTACGCAATGACTGGCTCAAGGACATTTAAGCGGCCAGATGTTTGAAAACAGAGACTTGAAATATGTTCGTCCAGTTGAAAGGCTCTCTATGATTCAAATTTGAGATTTAAGGACTCTGTTTTTGTCTGATTTGGAAGTGAACTTGAGCTTTCCTGCCAAAAAACGAGATAAAGTGAATCAATAGCTCGCAGCGAGAAGTCCAGCACAGATCAACAGGTTTAAAACAGAACATTTGATCTGTGGAGAGTGAAGTAGCTTAAAGAGGCTTATCATGGCTTAGCTCAGTCTACACTGTCTACTGCTCTTCCCTGTGTTTCGCTTTTATCCCTATCCTACCATCATCAGTCTCTATCATTTTTTCACTGTACTCATTTTTTTTCTCTCTCAGACATGTTTGTATCCACACAGCTTATTTTTCTAATCGGCAGCCCAATATAACATCCACATAGGTTGTGAAAATGTCTTACCAAAGACTCCAGAGTCAAATTTATCACAAGCCTTGTGGTCGTCTTCTGAGACTCGAGTTGAAGACAGTCCTCAGTGTTCTCCAGAGTGCTCTCTCCTCTTTGATGTCCTTTACAGACTTCCTGTGTGTGTATAAAAAAGCAGAAAGTTACTCCAGGTATGGATTCTACTTTAGGTGTAGATAGTGGAAGTGGCTGTTGGAAGTCGACTCACAGAACCAGTGAAGTTTTCCCTTCAAAATGCCAGTCAGCCCTCCCTGTGCTCTATTATTTCCCTCCGTTCTCTGTCTCCCTCTTACTCGTCCCGTCTCTCCTTTCTCACTCCCTTCAGCGAACATTATCTTCTGCCTCAGGGCTCAAGCGAGGTAAATCCACAGAGATTAGACACTTAAGGAAAGACTAAATGAGTGTTGTAATCGCAGAAGTAAGCTCATTCTGTCTATTTTGATCTGTCAGGTAACTGCTGATATCTCATTCAGTCATACTTCCATTTCATAATAATCGATATTTGCTGTTTTAAGAGACCTCACCCGTGTCTAATGGCCAAAGAATGAATCTATATTTTAGGGTATGCAGCTACGATATGTCTTAATTCACTACTAGTGCACAGATTGACTTTATGATACTCATATGTAATACTTTATAATGTGTATTTTGAACAATAATACCAATGTAATTATAAGGTCTGAAAGTATTTTGGGGCCTGCTGATATAGACTGATCTGGCTTACAAAATGAATAAACTTAAAGTTAGGGTAAGTCCTATTGGCTTCGTGAGGCTATACCAGAAACAGAAAAAGGGCAAAAGTAAGTATGCTACATACGTTTTTTGGAAGCAATGTGCTTTTTTGTTTAAAATCAGTGCTGTTTATTGCTTGGGTGGGATAGCATTCAGTTTATGAGATGCAGAATAAAGACATTATCTCTAGTTGTACTTGAAAATATTAAGCTTAAAAAAGTAGCCACTTCATTGCAATGCAGGAACATAGCAAGAAAACCTGGCTATCAAGAGGTTAATTTTACTGGCTTCAGGTCTGTTACTGACTCAATCAGTCATTACATCATAGATGATGTACATCATACATCACTGCATAGCCACAGTAATAAGATTATGATGCATCACACAACAAACACTTATAAAAATGACCCCCTTGTAATAATTAAATGACAGTGAATTTACTACATTTAACACATGAAACAGCTCATCACAGATGGACCTCTGGTACAAGTCTTTACCTGTTATCAACCAGCAGAGGGAGACACACTTCAGCACATCTGTCCCCATGTCTCCATTCCCTCTGAAATACATCAACAGTAAACACACCAGGGCCATTGTGTTTCAACTCTTTGGTTTATTGGTTTTAAATAGCACACGTGTGTAAAGTAGCATGACAACAAACCAAGTGATTGATATCTTGACATACAGCCTTTTTACGTACATTAACTCCTGAGGTGCAATATCCCAAACACAGGATCAGGTTGAAGCATTTGATAAGCACCTGCGAGTGAACCTAGACTGGGTGTTACATGTAGAAATTAGGGTGGGAGCACATATGTCATACCTAAAATTTAAAAAATGAATTATTTGTAACATAATTTAATACAATATTATTTCTGTTGGAATAATTGTAGCAAGTGTTTCTTTAAGCAGTGGTTTTGTTCACACACTGAGACCGAACCATCCGAGATCAAACAATAAAACATTTGAAGACAAAATGAAGAGAAGAGGCACGTGGCCTCAATGCCAAATGACATAACTCATCATAAATAAAGAATAAAGACAACTGACAGAAATAAAGCTGGCGGGCACAGAGTAGAAACTCACAATACCAACTTTTCAAAGGGTTAAAAAAAACACGTGACTTCAGGCCTTTGAGGACCGTGCAGTTAATAATTTGTAAAATGAGTAACACTGATGAAAAAGAAATGACATTCTCCGATTTCTTGGTTATGTAAACAAAATCTCACAGAAACACTTTGTGATTGAACAAATACACATTTCTGTGTGATCCAGTAGTCAGACATTTATAATGGCTTTGGTAGGTGAGTAAATGTTGGAAATGGGTAAATGTACACATCAACAGTTCAGTCTTTGGATTGTGTGTTTGGATATGCACTGGCAGACTCAAAGAGGCTGTGGAGTGTTGTTGGTTTTATTAACCTATGTGAGCCCGACGAGGTGGCCGAGTGGTTAAGGCGATGGACTGCTAATCCATTGTGCTCTGCACGCGTGGGTTCGAATCCCATCCTCGTCGAGCTCTTTTGTGGCATCTGTGCCGTAAAACAAACACAGCTAATCACAAATTACTGTGATTAGTTTCATGTATTATAAGTTATTTATAGTATTATGTTAGTATTCACTGGAATACTTCAAATACAAGGCAGTGTACATTAAATATATTTACCCTTTTCCCACATCTACTCCCACATTGTCATGTTCTGCCAAAGCGTGTGTTTCTGTAAGTCATCTGTGGCACCCGTCCTCACTGCGGCCTCGCAGGATTGTTGAAAAATGGCTCCGTCTCTGCAGCCGTCACCCCCGGATCACCGAAAAGCCCTCCGGTCGGCCCGCCGTACCCTCCTACGATCACCTTCGCCCCCGAGCTCTGACGCCTCTGAACGAACACCAGAACCCCGATGATGAGCCAGAAGAAGAAGTTGACCCACACTGCCGTCTGAGAGGGAGTCGTGGAGGAGACAACACACGACACACAAGATGTACATGAAGCTGTGTGATGGACACACCCTCTGCATAGATGCTCTTAACCATGAATGAAATGTTTTTTCTTGACTAAATGATATATTACAGCAGCTGCCACTATATAAGGAAGCTCTTTGAAGCACTAATGGTTCTTCAGTTGTGCTGACTGAATCAGTTGCTCTACATGAGCAGCTTTAGGAGCCGTGTTCATTCACACATGATCTCTTTCCTTCTAAAACCTCTTATTCCTGCTAATGTTAGGAAGAGTTTCCAGTTATTAAACTGAAGAGGTGATTATCTTAAACATCACCGTATTGAACTTTAAGCAACCAAAACTGTCTAGTTTGTGTGTTTGTAGATATGAATAACAGGAACGTTTGGGGTTCTCTGCTACAAATCGAACATGAAAATCTAAAATATTGTATTTTTCCTAATTGGTAATCAAAGTCGATTGGCTGTGTTGACTAGCACATGAATTTAGTTGGTCCGCTTGTCAACATAATGCTGTAAGTTACAAGAACTGGTTATCGCATCCATGTGATTCTAGACATTAAATAAAAAACTGAAGCCCACTGACCTCGGCTTTGTGTAGATTGTTGTAGAACCTTCCTCCTTTAAGCGGACTGGCCCACTTTCTAGTCTGGGCATCCTCACATCTTGAGAGACAGAAACAGATTGCATGTTAGAAAGTTGACAGAAAGCAGATATCTTTTGTGTCCTATCAAATAGTTGTTGGCACTAACTAACTAGATATTTTAGCTGCCAAAATTCCTTCAAAATCATCATGAAATATTAAACATAAACACTTAGATTCAAAAGTTACTCCATTATTGATGGGTTTGCCTTGAATCTAACTTTAGTGGTGCTTAATGTTCCTTCTCTTTTGAGAACATTAGGATGTAGGTTGAGTCATTTAACGATGAAAACATTCTGTAACGCTGTGTTTGCTCACACAGCGCTGATGATATTTTTAAGAAGAAAGGGAGAAGTGCAACATGATTACAGGCACAAAAATAAATGACATGTCT
This sequence comes from Oplegnathus fasciatus, assembly GCA_003416845.1. Lineage (NCBI taxonomy): Eukaryota > Metazoa > Chordata > Actinopteri > Centrarchiformes > Oplegnathidae > Oplegnathus > Oplegnathus fasciatus. The sequence continues at coordinate 720,439 of NTHP01000031.1, forward strand.
CTGCTTTCATATACCAAGGGAAAAGAAAGTGGAGCTTGTATGAGCTAGTGGTAAGTATTTTTAATAGTGATAAATGAGGGTAAGTAGGAAAGTCACAAAAAACAACAACAAAGGTTTGAAGAAATTAGAAACCAAGCAAACATGAAGTAAAGCTCTCTGGGTTTCAAATGTCGTTTTTAGTTTCATTTCTGACTTGTTTGTGTTTTGGTTTGTGTGGAGGTGCATGTGCATGCCCGTCACAATGTGTGTGTGTGTGTGTGTGTGTGTGTGTGTGCGCGTGCGGCTGTGCCACCTGGTAATGTTGGGAACGGCTTGTATGATGGAGTTGCAGAGCGAGTCGCGTCCAATCTTCAACATGCACCCCGTGATGAGCAGGAAGAACAGGAAGGCGCCGCACACAGCCACGATCAGGTTCATCCACATGCGCTCCCTGCGGAGGGCAGAACAAACAGAGCGAGCGTGCGAGCGGCCGTGAGATTTGTGGAAACGATGGAAAAGAGAAATGGGAGATTAAAGTGTTATTTCAACCTCTGAACAAACTACTGTATGTAACATATGAGTATGTTACCATGGCATGACCTCTTTATGGTCAGTTTTTGATTTCCATTCCATGTCTTTTTGCCTCCTTACCAGTTCTGCAGCCTGTACTGCTAAACCGTGAAAATACTGAATGGGATATTGGATATTAGCTTAACCACATCGTATTGACTATGTATCCCAATTTTGAGTAGAAACATTGATTAGTGCCAAATTTTAAATTTAAATCAGCTTTTATTAACTTAGATTTTTGTGTGTGTGATCAATAAAGTTTAGCTTATCTCTTTCAATCCAAATGTCAGCTTTCACACATTATCTGTTAAATCCTAGTTTAGTAATTAAATCCAAGTTGTCTGCAAGCTGTGGAAAACAAACAGTTACGTTCAAGAATAAGATGACTGCAAAGTTATAAAGCTCAAACCTTTGTCACCCAGCACACAAACACAGTGCAGTTTGATTTGGGTTTGGAAACTGTGTGGACAATAAAATGATGACTTCAAGGACTCCAACAGAGCAAGCAGCAAAAAAAAAAAAGACAACAGTGGTTTATGATGACACACAAAAACCACCTCTGCCATTACCTTCGGATTTCCCCATCGATGCAGAAAGTGTACAGCCAGTACAGAGACAGCGAGAAACACACCACTGCTACCATGACGGATATGGCCGACACAAAATAACACAGAGAGGAGGAGCTGGATGACTGCACTCCAATGAGGCTCACTGTTGCATTGTAGTTGACGAGTCCGTACAGCATACACCGACCTCCAAAATTACCCTGAGAGGAAAAAAAAAGACACATTTTATTTTGGAATTATACTTGTTTCTTTCATGTTATTTTGTTTCATTTAATTGTTACACTGTTTCAACAACTTCCTTTTTGTTATAATGTTACTGCAACCACAACCAGGAAGAAAGATGTGACTGAAAACACACAATAAACTGCAACATCTTAGAAGTCAGATGTTGCAGTTTATTTGTGCGTGTGTGTTTTCAGTCACATCTTTCTTCCTTGTTAGGAGCCGAGAGAGTAATTGGGCACGAGGACCATCTTCTCATATGATAAGAACAGTAACGGGACACATGATTCCGTTATTGCTCGCGCGCGCGCACACCCACCCACGTTTACGTACGCGCGCGTTTTCACACGCTCACGCATTTCCTGATCCGTTGAGAGGAGAAAGTTCTGTGAAAGTGGTTTTAAACCTCCAAATAAATGTCATTGTTCACGCTGTCTCTGGATAAGAGCGTGAAATGAGCGGAATGAGCACGTGATGATGCTAACAGTGCATCCCCGCAGGGTCTACAGCGTGTTTGAGGGGGAAAACCTACTGTACACTCTGATGCATTTGCCTGATAACAAAGCGGAATACAAAGAAATGCGTCACAGACTGGCAAAAACACTCACAGCTGGCAGAAGAAAGTGAAAGCGCGTGCCATTTTTTAGCAGCTCGCGCTCTGCTTTTGACTATTACTGATACGTCACATGTAGAAAAATATGCCGTTGAGTAAATAAAAGGATTTTTGATGCGCGAAAGCGCAAAAAAAAGCCGTGAAAATAAATCAGTTTTGACACAAAGATGGCCTAATGCGATATTTTATTACAGCCTACGCAAATGAATTGAAAATAAGTATATTTAAGATATAAATTAATATAGAATTAGCACAAATAAATGGCACAAATACAACATCTGAAGTGACTTTTCGTTTCGGCTGTCTCTTTGGTGAACTTGAAAACTTTATGGTACAGACACACGCAGTGAAAAAGTGAGTCCACCCGGAAGAGGAGGATGGAGGTAAAAGAAGCACGTGGATACAGGCTGGTTTATTAATTTCTGAGTAAAGTCACCTGGACTATGGTGATGGAGGCGGCGGCAACGATCCCACAGACGAAACAGCTGGCGTACAGACCCAACTCCAGCAGCAGCAGCCCCGTCAACGCCATCGTCCAGCAGCCCGGCTCCTGTCTGGGGAGAGACGAGCATGAAGGCAGCCGCAATAAGATGCGAAGCTTCCGGTAAAGTGTTTCAAAATAAAATCGTGCATGCAGCGCACACTGGCAACGTTAATTGACTTGTAAGGTGAAAATAATGAGCATTTATTGAAGAATGCGTAGTAGAAGCAGGGCAGACCAGTGTCAAGTACAGTTGGTCAAATCAATTAAGATATCCGATTAAATTTTCATAGTATGACAGAAAATAGGCCTAATCAATACAGTTGATTTATATTGAGTGTTTGTTTTAAAGCATCACTGACTGGAGGTCAAGGCCAGATTATTATAGCAAGCTTACTGCGTAATTGGAAATCCTTAAGGAGCTGTTGGAGGAGTAAGAAAAACAGACAGCCAGAAAGATGTGATTTCCAAAAACTCAAGAAATATCTCACTGACTTAAACCTTGTCATATGTTGCAAAAACGTGATTTAAAATTCTGCCATTAAAGCCAGATGAAACCATAATGATCCGCGCGACTCACCTGCCTCTTCTTTAAGCAATGTAACAAACGCCACGCTTAAATTTTGAAAATAAAACTCTTTGATTTCCGGCGTTATTTTGTCTGTTTTTGCTCGGCTTCCCTCACCTCTCACTCATAGTCCAGTAGCCCGAAGCCACAATCCTGCCTCTAAGATTCACCTCCTGTCTCTAGTTTCAATAAGCTACTGCTTCTCTCGAGCTCCAGCAGATATGCGCGCCCGATTACAAATGCGTAAAAATGGCTTATTTGTCACACTGATGGCTTGTTGAACTTCAACACTGGTTGTCATACAGACCAATTTTCTTCGGGTCAGGAGCTGGTTTCAACTGATAACCCAGAAAGATAAACTGAAAGCTGTGGGAAGCAGCAAGCAGGGATGATGAATGGATGATGAATCAGCTTTTTATTGATGTAAGTGTATAAAGTTTAGTCCTATAATCCATGATGATGCTCAGTAGAAGGCGTTGACTGACTACTGGCATGGTAGTGTTGTGCAAAATGTACATTTCCTAAATAGGACATAATATGTAGTTTGTGTGTTGCCTCCCATTTAGTAGATCAGGTGGCTGGACTTAGTCAGAGGTTGAGCTACTTGAGGATTTAAAGGCATGACATCCTGGTATTAGTGCTGGCCAGTGCGTGTGTGTGTGTGTTTGATGGCTGCAAGTGGCACTTCATTCCCAGAATGCTTAATCAAACCTTGTGACTTATGTCATATGACTGTGCCATTTTGACACATGTAACACAATTTTCAAGTCTGTTAAATTCATTCCTGCAGTAGAAATACTCACTCCACCTGGGAATGTGTTTCGTCACTCAAGTTTCCCCAAGAAATATGTGTAATAGCAGTAGATTGCACAAATGAAACAATCGTATAAAGATGTTTTTTGTTATTTTATTTTCAATGGAGACTTGTTATATGAGGGAAAAAGGCATTTCTAATAGAGCTACTACACTGATGGAGTTCCCCTTCAGAAGGAATCCCACTTAGTTTTAGGAGAGTTTGTTAACACGTGATTTACACACACACAGTCTAAGTTAACATTGTGTGTTGATTCTGTGTCAGGCCACTGTGGATTCCTTTAGATGTTTTGTGCTTTTTGTGAGGAATGAGAAATATATTTAAAAAAAAATAATTTTCACACACAGATAGAAAGATAGAGAAAGGTATATAAAGGATATATATGCACACACATTTAAGAAAGATAATATAGGAAGAAACCATAGAGGTGGGTGGTAAGAGTAGAAGAAAAAGAAGACGTTTGTAGCAGAGGGTAATAAATGTATGTATGTGTGGATAGATGGAAGCCACATTTAACATCTGAAATCTGTGAAAGGCGTTCTTGTTGTGGTGCATTCCCACTTCCACAGCCGGGATTGATTTGTCTAAGGGGGAAGCACACAAAGTGATGCCACAATAATATTGAAAGAGGCCATTTTATTTTAAAGCTTTAGCATCAGTAACAGCCTTAAAGTTGCCTTTGCAGATCTTAACATCATTTATAAATAGATACCAGCTAATAATAGCAAGAACATTGTGTTGATTTTGAATGGCTGAAATCTGACCTCTTAATTCTCAAATGTTGACAAAGACAGTCCAAAAATAAGTTAGTTAGGGAACATTTGCACTTATATGTGTGCTCTGCGTCTATTGTGACAAAGTGCAACCTCTTCATTCAAAATGCAGAATTAAAACTACTATGTGGAGCATGCATCTAGACCCATTCTCCAGATTGTTAGCCAAAAAACAGGAGCTCTCAGGTGCCTAGACTTAGTCCGGGGCTGAGCCTCTTACAAAGCCATCACTCAAGTGTTAGTGTCAGTGAGAATGTGTGTATGTGTGTGTTTTAGTGTGGTAGGGTTGTTAGATTAAAGGCTTAAAGTATGACGGTATTAGCGTTGGCTACAGAGAGCTCGTGTGTTCTTTGTGTGTGTGTGTGTGTGTGGTGTGAATCCAGACATCACAACACAAGCCCGGTATCACTTTAATTCACTGATAAGTTTAAACATCAAAATTCACCAAAGTCTGAATGAGGCACAGATCTAAAGAATACAGTATTTACAATATAAAAAGAGAGACCAATAAAAGCAAATGAGGGAAACAGAAGAGATTACAATACAAAATGTAACGCAAATATAGGAAACATGCACTTGAAAACACGCCACATAATAGTTTACACATAGGCTCAATCTCACAGCGTTGTGACCCAGCCAGAGGAGGCCTTCAACATTTTAATGAACAGAAACCCCAAGTTTCTTCAGGATGAAAGAGTCGTGATATACAGTAAATGAAAGTTTCCACAATACCTCTGGGAAACAAAAGTCGATATATACTAATTGTGCAACCGGCCTATTTAGTTTAGCATCACATTAAAGGAATACAAAAACAGAAGTGAATATCTCAACAATAAGAATACATCAAGGAAACAACAAAACATTAATTTGTACTAGTTTAAATTCAATATATTGTCCCTCTTGGCAGCATTTTAATTACATTTCGATTACATTGTGCCATCATGTACAAAAGCTCTATAATAATTTAGTATTAAACAGAGAGATACAAGCAAAAGAAAATCTACTGACTGAAACCACTGCCTCATAGTAACTTCTTTTTTTTAAATCTTACAACTAACCAAACAGTTCCAATGCATCATGTAACATTAATTACGATTGGCCCTCGTGTTTTTCTTTAGAGATTTTCAAGCCTGATTTCTCTTCTGGATGCAAAAACCACATCAGATGAATGCAAACGTGACAGCCTTGTGTTGTTGGAGCCAAAGAAATAAAATAAAGGAAAGTATCCTCACAGCCATGGAAAAATATCTGTATCTGAAATGTAAAAGCTGAGGGGCACACTGAACAAAAAAATGTACTTGTGACACTCCGGTGAAGCCCACGCACAAGGCAGCACTAACAGTTCATTTCTGGCAAACAATCACACTTGATGTTCTGACGAGTCTCTAATGTAAAATTGTGTAAAACGCCCCTGAGGGGGAGCAGCCTTGAAACGTTTGGGTGCTGTTTGTGCAAGACGGCTAATGATTACACAGCGATATCACTGCTTTTTCTTTAAAAAAGAAATGTTTATCAGGAAGCTGGAATTTTCAGAGTAGGAACACTGCTGTCTGCTCACAGTGAAAGTGCTGATGAGGGGCAACTAATCTGAGAGACTTGGTATGTACTCAGGTTGTAGGACTCTTTGTCTGAAAGTATTTGAAATATGTATTTGTGCAGCGCCCATGCTCGGTAAACAGTTGCCAGAAGTACATTTGATTACTGAGGGGATGCATAGAGTGGTGCTTTTTGTGAATTGCAATAATTTACAAGGGGCTGCCAGGGAATGCATATTATATTTTCATGTGTATGATTGATGTGTAGCCACACTATGCACAGAAAGTATGCATATTTCCACGACACTCTTATTAAAACCCTTTTAAAACCTTATTAAAATCAGTCCATTCCAGCTCTGTGGCTGCAGCAACCCTTATATCCATGACCGTTTTACCAAAAACCTGTGTAGCAGCACTGCGATTTCACAAGTCAACTGACTGGTGAAGAATGTTTGGAAAAGGGAATTCCTGTTCTGTCCATTTTAATTCAATGGTATGGTCGCGTTCCTCGATGAGTGCAGTCACAAGACTCTTATCACAGCGCTGAGTGTGTCAGTCTATTGACCCCGTGTGTGTCTGTCCATGTAAGCATGTATGTGTCTTTCCCTGCACACCATGTCAAAAATCCTTTTATCTTAAATTTTCTTTTTTTTCTTTTTCAAAATGAATGAATGATTTAAAAAAAATATTTGAATGGATTTCCTCATGCCAGTTCTCACAGTGTGGAATTGTACAGTTTGCGAATGCTTGAACAAAATTCCCTTCTTTCAGCGAGTTTGTGTTTTCATGCAATGCATCTGTGCATTTGTACACATTTGTACACATCAGCCGACAGGACAACCGGGAAGTCTGAAGGCATCTGGTACAGGACTGTCGAGCTTACAGATGATTTTATATATCCCTTTCTTCCAGCAGGGGTCGCTGTCTCTCCCAGTCCAAATGGCTGAGTAAAACTCCCTCAGAGCCACCTCTGATATCTCGATAAACCTCTCCGGGACCTGCAGACAGAAATCTGAGTGTCAAAAGAAAAAATATTTCCAAAGTCTATAGAATAAGGAAATAAGCTCAAATTGACATAAAAAAAGCTAAAACCCCAAGAGGTGGATGTTGGAAATTGTGCCCTGTTTCAGCTCTGGTATAATCCACACACTATACTTCAGTCACATGTCCAACCGCCAGTTAAAATCATAACTGTAATCATAAATCTAATCACTTGCAAGACTAAAATGATCTTATTATAACAGGAACAATTGTCATTATAATAAGAAGGTTTCATACAAGAAAAGATCCAGTCAAAGCCTTGAGAAGACATTGTAGTCTATTGTATAGCACTGTGTGTGTGTGTGACTGAACGATGCCCATTAGTATGTACAGTATGTATGTTCCACTATTGGTCTTTTTGTCTGCATTTGTTCCATTTTTAATGAGATGTACTGAGCAGTGCGCGGTTGTATAACCTCAATAAGAAGCTGATTACAATGCATGTTGTGTGTATGCTGTTCAGAATTTTATTCTCATTGTTATTAAAGGCCATACACACCTACAGCGCACCCACTCACTTATTTTGCTTGATTGGATCTCTTTGGGAATATACAGACTATGCCTCATTCATGTTTCCCTGTTAGAGCACACAACATACACCCCTGCTATGTCTTATTAGTGCGTGGAGTTTACGTAATGGGATTTCTTTCAATTTGACGTCTCATACTGTATGAAGAAAAGCACAGATGTGAGGAAGTGTCACAATGAGCCATGCCTGTGAGAAAGCGTGCATAATGCCCGGGCCCTGGGGCTGATAATGGTACGTGGGCATAATTCAGGTTATTAATTACACCTGCGCTCCACCTATTTCCACCATAGCTCCCAGTTTCAACCTGAGCAGGGGTCTGATCAGCCAGTAAACTCATAACACCTGTGTGTTACTAACAGCTGCTGGCAGCTTTTAGTTTAGATTTAGCCTTGACTTTGTGCTAGAGCATTTCTATTAGCTTTTCAGCGCCTATTTAAAGCTCCTGGACCACACAGAATCATCTGTACAATACACACAGACACCGTACATGAATCCAGGTCTAGGACTTCCCATCCAGCCTTTTGTGACCCCTTTAGATGGTCAATGAGCCATTTAACACAACTTCAGATTTTTTTCTTCTGTACAGCCTTGCTCATTTAAAAATTCTTGTGTGCGTACTAAAGACAAAGCCATATTGTGCTCAGTCACTGTGCTCATAATAGCAGATTCTTAGCACATCTCATTCCAAGCATGAAATAAAATTCAATCAGTTCGTGTGAACCAGTCTTTTTCATTTCTCCTGTGTAGGCAACATCTTCTCTTTCAGGCTTTGACTGAATCTTTTTTTTTTCTCCTTATGATAACATGCCTAAGCCTATGTAACGTATTCATACATTGAGTTTATTCATAGTTACTTATCTTTTATAACTTAATGAGTCAAGTTAAAACAAGTCATTATAACATTAAAATATCTTGCTAATATAAAAAACAAATTATAATGGGAAAAAGTAAGTTACGACGAGACACTGAGCAGGAGAAAACATTTGATAAAATGAACGTGTGTGTCAGTGAAATATAAAAACCCACACATCTGTTGCTGTAATATGTGAAGTTACGACATCGTCGTCACCCAGAAAATGACCCTTCGTCTTAAAGACATGGCCGGTTAGCTCAGTTGGTTAGAGCGTGGTGCTAATAACGCCAAGGTCGCGGGTTCGATCCCCGTACGGGCCAAGATGATTTTGAGGAACACTCAAGTTACAAAGACCATCACAATTTCGGAAAGAAAACGTTCTGCAACACTGAGGTCTTCCTGATGGTCTCCACAGCAATCACAGTGCATTCAGGTGTGTTACTAACACTTCAAGCTACTAGCTTCTGAAAGGAATGAGTCTGTTAATGGTGAAGTTTTAGTAAAATCCTTAAATATATGTTAAATATTGCCACGCCCATGTTTGAAGTAAACTGACGTTGAGAGAAGATGGACAGAGAATGAACAATTTGAACCTTTGTGGAAATAAATAGTTTTTATATTCATATTTCTTCCATCTCCAATTGAGTATTGATACTAGCTGAGAGGTTATCCATCTCAGCCAGGCTCTGAGGAACAACACTGTTTCCCATATCATATATCGTACTTAAATATCACTATGAACCAGACCTCATCATCATTAACGGCTTGATAATGATCTCTGCGACGAGCAAAGATGGACGTCTTACGTCACAGAAAACATGGCCGGTTAGCTCAGTTGGTTAGAGCGTGGTGCTAATAACGCCAAGGTCGCGGGTTCGATCCCCGTACGGGCCAACGCACTTTTGAAACAGACACCTGATGCCCATCCCACCTTGGCATTTCTCTACAAGGACTTGTTCCTCCAGAAGTGTTTGGAGGACGAAAATGACTTAAGCATTAAGAAATAAATCCAATAAGTCAATAAATGCTAAATTAGACTGAGGTTAGGATGTCCTACCTCACTAGCATACTGACACAGAAATACATAAATAAATAAATTTAGGACATGTATTTGTTTATGTCCTGATAAATTATCAACTTTTATTTCTGTACTTATGCATTTATTTATTTATTCTTTTATTCATTTCTGTATTTATTTATTTATTCCTGTATATATTTATACATTTATTTATATACATTATATAATTTTTCGTCCTCCTTAGTATTGCCCTATAGTCGCGTAGCAGGTAAACATACAGTTACAACAGCTAGTGTTTATGCACTCAACCATGTCAAAAAATACCCCAGAACATATATGTATACATACTGTAAGGGGCATCTGTGATGACTCACATACCTGCAGTTAGAACAAAAATGCAACTCCTGCCCCTCCATTTGCACATAGTGTACATCCAAACATTAACAGGTGCGTGCAACAGTAACTCCATTTTCACACATGCGTGGACACAGATCGTCAAGAATGGGTTTTTATATTACAGTAGCTGAGAGACATACTATAGAATATCAAGCAGATTTAGACATAGTTTAGCTCCTTAATGGTGATGCTTTAAGACAACTGACAACCAAGCCTAAAGAGAATGACTTCAACACAAAAACTGAAGTTTCCGTTCAATGAAAAGAATAGAAATGGAGAAAAAAAGATTTTATAAATAAATCTTCACAGTAGTTAAAAATATTAAGAAAAATAAAATACAATAAAACTGATGACCACCTCCTTCATCGTGTCGGTATTACAAGGCATGCCCTCTTTCAAATGGTGAAAACATAACAGCTCTCCATCTGACGGAGCACAAGTCATGGACCAACCAAGGCCATGTCATTCTTCTCCTCTCATACTGCCATTAAAGAAAACTTGGAGCTAATCAGACTGAAGGTCCCCAATCTACAAAAAAAATAAAAGCATCATGCTTTCACTACACTGACAGCGCCATAGGGTATTAAAGCATCCACCCAAGGACTATATACAGCTGTACAATCAGCAAGCTGAAAGCTGTAGCTACAGTGGGAAATAGACATGCTGCAAATTGACACACTTCCCTTACCTGATAGACGTTACTTTTGTTGTAGTGCATGTTCAGTATGCGGTAAAGCTCTGTATCACGGCCCACACGCAGCTGACTCTCTCTGCCCAGACGAGGTGCACCTTCCCTGGGTTACAAAGACAGACAGACAGACTGATGCTGACATTTGTTTGTGTTATTTATATTCAACTAGTATTTATTTTTGACAATTATGTCCAGTTAAAATTCAAGTGTTCATTTCATTCCTAACAGTCTTAGGGTTGCACAATACATGCACACATTTTTAACACTATGACTGAAATATTAATTATATACACTCACGTTATAAAACAAACCCAGTACCTGTCTGGTACTTAATGGTCTTTAATAGTAATAGAAGCAGTAGGTGGTGGGAATTTCTGTAAATTCACCTTACACACTACAATAAATTAAACATATGCATAAACATATGCACAGTATCTGGTCCACAAATGTGTGAGAGTATCAGCTAATGTAAAAAAATTCAGAGCCAACATGCTAGCTCCTATAAAAACTCTGTCAAACAATGGAAGTTTTGCAGCAAATGAGTTTAACATGAACCAGTGCCAACTCAAACCAACCGGGTGAGAGCCTCGCGGACAGCCTGTCGTGCAAAGCGCTCCATCTGGATGTAGAAGAACTCTCTGAAGTTACTGAACCATTTAATCATCTGGGAGGTCACGCAGCGGTTAAACTAGACAGTGGACAGCAAAACAGCAGGACAGGAAGTGAGCAGGTGAGGACAGATGAGCATTAATAATCATAGAAAACATTGACTTCAAAGAGAGCTGTATCCAGTAGCTCAAAGAAAGAGAGAAATTGTTTTGGTGATTGATAATGGAAAACTCACATATTAATATAATAATGTATGAGAACAACACTTCTTTCTTTGGTTGTGAACCCCGTCTTGGATTATAAGTGCTTAAAGGAATGAAAACACCTTTCACCACAATATCACATTGTTTCCCAATTACAGATAATGTCAGCAGGCCGATATTATCAACTAATATCATCTTATTACCAATATATTGGTATCAACAGATATATAACAGAATTTTGAAAGAGGCCACACTTTTCATTTTTCTAATTTTAGGGTCAATGTATTTTTTTGTGTTTGTTATTTGTCTTTTATTATTTATAATGACTGTATTTCCAGTAAAGTTTTCTACAGTTGCTGTCATTTCTAACAGTAAAGGTTACTGTTTGACTGTAAAATATCCTCCCTCAGTCTATTTTTTATCATAACTCTTTTTATCATAACAAAATTTGAGGGATCCTCAAAACGGTCCTCCTAGTTCAGAGCTCATTGAGAGTGTCAGATCAAGCTGAAATTTCTTACTGGAATATTCCTCCACTTCGATCTATCGCTTATTGAGAGTGTCAGTGCTGGTTATGGTGGGATCGCCCATTTAAGCAGATATAATAATGTCGCAGCCTAATACTACTAATTATTCCCGACTGAATAGCAATCTTACGTAACGCTCAACATGGCCGGTTAGCTCAGTTGGTTAGAGCGTGGTGCTAATAACGCCAAGGTCGCGGGTTCGATCCCCGTACGGGCCAAGATGCTTTTGAGGGACCTTGACAACTACCTAAGACTCTAATACTGATTGCACATCTCAAAGTCCACGAAGTGACAGAAAATAAACTACTCTATGTTGCATTAACTGATACCACTGAATAACAGCCTGTGCTTAGAAAAACTTCTGAATTAGCACTTAAAGTGAAACAGATATCACCAGAGGTCGAAAGGAACTAAGTACATTTATTCAGAACTCAAGTACAATTTAGAGGTATGTTTTCTGTTACTTTATACTTTTACTCAACTCCATTTCATTTGGAAATATTATACTTTTGCTCCGCTTCATTAGCTATAGTTACTTGATACTTTGCAGATGTTAAAAACTTTTAATCATATAAAAACAATGCATTGCAGTAAATCAAACCACTCAACAGTATAGTTTATTGTTCAACTGTAAAATATTCTCCCTAAGTATATTTTTGTCATAACTCTTTAATAAAAAAAAAAACAGTATCTTTCAAGCTCTATTAAAAATGGCCATAGCCATAGACCTCTCCACCATAGCATAGTGAACCAAGAAGAAAGCACTGGGTATTACCAGCCTTTTGTCATAATAAAAGGTAGAACATGGCTTTGAATTCAATGTTGTACACTAATGGAGAAAATCTTGATCAGCACGTGATGGGGTACACACACCTTGACGTCAGGGAAGTAAGTCTTAAGTGTATTGGAGCTGGGATAGCGTGCGTAGAAGAACATGAGCTTGGCTTTCTTCAGATGGCAGGGAGACAAGCCCTCCTGGGTGTATACATGAGGCCAGTTAAGGAGATACATACACACTCATAAACAAACATATGTAACTCCCTCATTCCTCCCCCTTTGCTGACAAAAGGATATTCCCCCAGCTGTCAGGTAGAGCTCTCCTCCATCCATCCCTCCGCCTCCTCTCATCCCCCCGTCTCCCCTCATCCCCCTCTCCCTCTCTCTGCCTCCGTGAGCGTGGCGCGCGAGGGAGGGGTCCAGGTGACCGAGCAAGGGGAGCGGTGGGAAAGAGGGGTGAGACGAGGGGTGAGACGAGAACTCCAAGAAAGGGTCAGAGTTCAGATAGTCCTTGCGGGACGGGGGGAGGTGGGGGAGCTGAGGGTGGTGAAGGGAGCGAGAGAAGAGCTGCTGCATGGAGTAGTGGAGAAGGGGGAGAGGGAGCGGGGGAGGAGGGG